>JALIZH010011312.1:0-105111 GCA_030522465.1 Rhipicephalus appendiculatus
CAAGCTTGTGTTCGACGTCGACGTACAGTAGATTGCCAACATGTCAGCGACGGTTTTATTTAGCCGCTCGGTGAGGCCCTTCGTCTGCGGATGATATAGTTGCGGTTGTCCGTCGGTGACTTGTATGTCAAGATGGTTTGCGTTATTTCCGCCGTAGAGAGAGATATATATATGCAAGGAAAGGCAAGGAGGTTAACCAGACGCACGTCCGGTTTGCTACCCTGCACTGGGGGGAAGGGATAAAGGGAGGAAAAGAGTGACAGAAGAAGAGAAGGAAGGAGAGATACACAGAATCACGAGCACACTTGGGGGAGTACATCCAGTCTACAGGCGGTCGCTCAGATTTGTTGAGTCCAGGTACTTCAGAAGCGCTTTTGTTGCTTTCTGCGCTATCGAAGCGCACGTCCAAGGTCCTAGAATCTTCTGTAAAGAAAATGGTCTAGAGTCCAGTTGGTTCAAAGCCATCCGGAGCGGGCATCGCTGTGAGTCATAGCGAGTGCAGCTGCACAGGACGTGTTCGATGGTCTCTTCAGTTCCGCAGGAGTCGCATGAGGTGTCCGCCATACCGATGCGAAACGAGTACGCCTTTGTAAATGCAATTTCCGCCGTAAAATCCGTACGTGTCAGTGACGAAGACTTCTGTAGAGCCGCGACGCAGGAGGACGTTCTCAACAGGGCAATATATGACTGTCTGAAGGAAGACAAGAAGGTATTCCAACTTCGTCGATGAAAGCTAACCAACAATTGACTCAGCCAACATTACTTTAAGAGCGGCAAGAACACGGGAAAAAAGGCCCAATTCTGCCTGTGAAAGCCTTCAGCTGCCGATATCAGTTGAAGCATCTGATACACGGCAGAATGACGGCAAGCTCGGCCCAATGTTGCCGGTGAAAGCCATCGGCTAAGCCGATATCGGTGGAAGTACGGCGGGACGCCGGCAAACTCGGCCAAATGTAGCCGGTGAAAGCCATCGGCTAAGCTGATATCGGCGGAAGTACGGCGGGATGCCGGCAAACTCGGCCCAATGTCGCCGGTGAAAGCCATCGGCTAAGCCGATATCGGTGGAAGTACGGCGGGACGCCGGCAAACTCGGCCCAGTGTTGCCAATGAAAGCCATCGGCTAAGCCGATATCGGTGGAAGTACGGCGGGACGCCGGCAAACTCGGCCCAATGTTGCCGGTGAAAGCCATCGGCTAAGCCGATATCGGTGGAAGTACGGCGGGACGCCGGCAAACTCGGCCCAATGTTGCCGGTGAAAGCCATCGGCTAAGCCGATATCGGCGGAAGTACGGCGGGAGGCCGGCAAACTCGGCCCAATGTTGCCGGTGAAAGCCCAACATCGGCTGAAAGACGGCAAAATCGGCCCAATGTTGCCGGCGAAAGTCAACGGCTCCGCCCATATTGGCTCCATGCCGGCAACGACGGACCGTGGTTGGGCCGCCCACAGCCGCCTTAAAACCAATATCGGCCCGACGTTGTGTGCTGCCTGGGGCCGCACGTCTCAAGTTAAGACAAAACGCCAACTGATCAGCTCACGTGTGCGACGTAGTATGCGATAGCCACGAGCAGCTGTCGCTTTCGGTGACGCTCACCACTTTCTCGAGATTTCACACGTCGTGTTGTACCGATTGTTATGTGACAGAGCATAGCGGAGCTTCTTAAGCCGTTGGCGAAGAGGCAGTTTTCTTCATGGACGGGGCGAGTCGCGCGTAAACTTGCGAACGTACGTGATCGTATCTCAAATTCATATGATCGAGAATATCACCTCCCCAGGCAGCACACAACGTCGGGCCGATATTGGTTTTAAGGCGGCTGTGGGCGGCCCAACCACGGTCCGTCGTTGCCGGCATGGAGCCAATATGGGCGGGGCCGTTGACTTTCGCCGGCAATATTGGGCCGATTTTGCCGTCCTTCAGCCGATGTTCGGCTTTCACCGGCAACATTGGGCCGAGTTTGCCGGCCTCCCGCCGTACTTCCGCCGATATCGGCTTAGCCGATGGCTTTCACCTGCAACAATGGGCCGAGTTTGCCGGCCTCCCGCCGTACTTTCGCCGATATCGGCTTAGCCGATGGCTTTGACCGGCAACATTGGGCCGAGTTTGCCGGCGTCCTGCCGTACTTCCACCGATATCGGCTTAGCCGACGGCTTTCACCGGCAACATTGGGCCGAGCTTGCCGTCATTCTGCCGTGTATCAGATGCTTCAACTGATATCGGCAGCTGAAGGCTTTCACAAGCAGAATTGGGCCTTTTTTCCAGTGTTGTTGCCGCTCTTAAAGTAATGTTGGCTGAGTCAATTGTTGGTTAGCTTTCATTGACGAAGCTGGAATACCTTCTTGTCTTCCTTCAGACAGTTATATATTGCCCTGTTGAGAACGTCCTCCTGCGTCGCGGCGCTACAGAAGTCGTCGTCACTGACACAGGTACGGAAATAACGCAAACCATCTTGACATACAAGTCACCGACGGACAACCGCAACTATCATCCGCAGACGAATGGCCTCACCCAGCGGCTAAATAAAACCGTCGCTGACATGCTGGCAATCTACTGTAGGTCGACGTCGAACACAAGCTTGCAATGCCATAGAGCATTAAGCGCTTGAATATTACTCGCCTAAGCTGCAGAAAGCTGCTACATGGATTGGTGTACTAGCAAAAATAAGAAAGTGCACGCATGCATTGTATCGTGCTAATGCCGCATGTACTATTCGGGGCGTGATGTAACGCCGAGTAAATAGATTGCATCCTCTTAGTTTCTGCAAGGACATTAACTAGCAGTTATCACTGGCACTGTGGCTTTTCTACCCAAAAAGCGGCCTTCAGACTGACTCGCATTAGAGGGCCATTTCGTTGACGAGCTGTTCAACGCTACAAAAACTGAACTTACAAAGTCCAACTCTTTCATAGATGTTTTTGCCATTGGTCGGTAGACCTTACTGATATATCCAGCATCAGGATTCGCCCAATCATTCCAGCAGGAATACATTTAACGGAAGAAGTTTTATGTGAATACTAAATCTGTGCATAAACCGGGCCTTACATCATATTTCTAGCGCTATATCCTTTACATCCTTTCAGCCGCTGACCGCATGGTGTGAGTGCTTATAAACTGCACGAATAGTCTCTTGGCTGTGGGTGTGCACGTATTTACACAAGCGCTGGTTGTGGTCAAGCGTAACAAACGCATTTGCTTCAGGGATGTCACATAATTTTGCCTTGTGAAAGTAGTAAAAAGCTCAACAAGGAGTGTTGCTGAGCTAGTTGTTCATTACTTGAGAAAAATAGGTATGGCGCAAGAAAGACCGGGAAGAAGTGTAGACACGTTTTTTCGGTAAAAACCTTCCAAATCAACTAGCCCACCAAGACAAACAATCGTTAACGAACATAAAACACGTGTTTGACACGTGTTTGCCAGTTCGTGTTTTCACTTCATCGCTGTCTTTTTGTCCCATACCTATCATTTTGAAGTAAAAATCTCGTTCAACGATTGCTTCCCACGTGCGTTTAGAAACAGTCGCATTTAATGTTAGTATTGCAAAAGCAGAAGAAAGGCTGACTACAATAAAAACAATTTAAGAGAAAGCGAGACGTTCCGGCTCCCACACGGGAGCCTTGTTCACAGTGAAGTTCAAAAAAAAAAAAAAAAAAGATGCTCATAAGAAGGAAGAGATCTTTCTTTTTTTTTTTTTTAAACTTCACTGTGAACAAGGCTCCCGTGTGGGAGCCGAAACGTCTCGTTTAATTTGTTTTAAATTGATTTTATTGTGGTCGGCGTTTCTTCTTCTTTTGCAATGCCCCCCTCCCGACCAAACGGGATTCCGTCAAACTCTGGATTTCATTAATGTTACGACTATTGCACGGGAAATACGATATAAAATGCGGTTACAACATGGTGTACGGAAAGTTTTCACGTAGCGACACTTAGAACAAGCGATGCATTGAAAAATCCACGTAGCACACAGACGACATGCTGTGGAGGGGGGAGAGAACACGGGGGGGGGGGGGGGGGGGGCGCACCATTGTCGGAGGCTGAGCCGTGCTCCTAAGAAGGGAGAGTCAGCATTTTTTTCGTCTTCTTCCAGCTCTACCCCTCTTCCCCTCCCCCCCCCCCTCCGTCTTCACTCCTGTGGGTCGGCGCGTCATTGTCGCATAGGCGCTGCGCCGTGCTCCCGACCGGGCTGCAGAAATTAGGCGCCTTTTCCTTCTTCGAACCACAACCACCACCACCATTGTCGCGAAACTTGCTTGACCAGGCAGGGAAGGGTAGCCAGCTCGATGGAAGGATAAGTTGTAGCGAGAGAAGGCTTTTTCGCCCCGGCCAGCAGAATTTTCAAGAAGTGTCGGTGTGTGGACATGTGCGGAGGAAAGTCAGAGACGTGTGCGAGACGGATACGCGGCAAGATTCCAGCGCTGTTTTCGGCAACGATCACCGCAGCTAGCAGCCAGTGGCTACGTGCTTACACATCGGACTCGCTCGCTTCATTTAAGGACACGTCTTGACTGCTCTTACGTCTGTCCAGACAGATTTTTCTCTTTATCGTGCGTTCGCTACTGACCATGCATTTTATTCGCTCGTGTTCTTACCGATCCAAGAGCCATGCGTGAAAGGTATTCATTCATGCTTCTTTTCCCTTACATTCTTACCTTGAGATAAGGAATGCGTGCGTGCGTGTCTACCTTGTTTAGATGTACAGTATATGGAACCTTGCGGCACCACTCGCAACGTTTTTCAGGTCGCGTGCTGTAGTTTATTCATGTTTC
The DNA here is from genome assembly GCA_030522465.1 of Rhipicephalus appendiculatus. NCBI lineage: Eukaryota > Metazoa > Arthropoda > Arachnida > Ixodida > Ixodidae > Rhipicephalus > Rhipicephalus appendiculatus. Next base: position 4,760 of record JALIZH010011312.1, read on the forward strand.
TGTCCCATAAGTTATGACTGAAAGAATTGTGATTTCCGCTTAAAGGATAGGGGTAATTTAATTTCCAGTCATGTGTTACGATGGACTAACGTTTGCGAACCAACCCAGCCTTACTTTTCGGTGAATTTGATAAACATCGGATAGGGGGGGGGGGGCTCCTGTGTTAGCAACTAGCCGTATACATGCACTTCTAGTCTGTTTGCCACCCGTAATCTCCCTTTCTCGCCGGGCCGCCTAACATGATGTTTGTTTTCTTCGGGTACATCTTTAATCCGGCTTCTTTCGTTTACATCGCCAGTATTTTTTTGTTTCGTGATTCGTCACCGTCATTGCCGCAAAGCGCGATATCGTCCACAAAAGACAAGTAGCTATGAAATTCTTAGTTAATTCTTAATCATATTTTTTCCCGTTCTATGTTTTTAAATATTTATTCTGAATGTGCCTTGAATAACCTTGTAACTCTTCGCCTGACCCCATTCTCGATCATATTTTCGTGTTTTTCATGAGGAATACGGTGGCGGTGGGATCGTTTTAGATGTTGGCTACGGTATCTATAGATGTTTAGGTGTTCCTTTATGGCATCATTATTCCGGAACTGCTGGCGTGTGTTCATAAGTGTGAATAAATGTCTGTTTATCACTTTGCAAATGTGTTGCTCTTTCATTACCTAGACGCATGCGTAATTGATGCAGCAGGACTTTCATCCTTTTAGGTGTGTTGGAGACAATATTGACTTTTCTTCTCTGCCTTGCACGGTTCCATAGAATTCTGGGTCTCAATGCTACGCTAAGACCCCAAATGGGTCGTTCTGCTTACGAAGTATTTACCGAATACGGCGTCAACGGTAGTCGATGAATGCCGTTGTGCTGCGAATAGGTTTTTTTTTGCACTGCTGACTTACAGTGCAGTAATCACAGGAATACCGAACTGTGCATGGTCGCCACACAGCCGTTTCACTTTATAACACGCGTATCAGCCTTTTTAATCAAGCTACTGAAGGCATCGAGCAACCACCGCCGGTGTCCCCATCTAAACTGGCTACGTGCAGACTACAACGGCACAGTATACTACCTTACTCACCGCACAGTAAATTACCATAATAACGAGTGCTAACCGTCGCACCGGCGGCTTCCCGACCTCGGCGAGGCCGACACCAGGCCAGCATCGGCCAGTTTACATAGGCCCAACGCCGGCTAGCCCTCATCGGCCCAACGCCGGCTAGCCCTCATCGGCCCGACGCCGGCTAGCCCTCATCGGCCCGACGCCGGCTAGCCCTCATCGGCCCGACGCCGGCTAGCCCTCATCGGCCCGACGCCGGCTAACCCTCATCGGCCCGACGCCGGCTAGCCCTCATCGGCCCAACGCCGGCTAGCCGACATCGGACCGATGTGGGTGAAAGTAGCGCGAGCGTGATTTGCCGACATGGGGCCAATATTGCCGCCGACGTTTGCCGACATTGGGCCGAGATCGGTCCAATGCCGGCGTGCTGCCTGGGTCCACTCTTCGGCAAACTTAGCATCATCTTTCCAAGCGGCACTGCAGAAAGAACGGATGCCCACGCGGCGCAACGTTCCATTTGCAGCCACGGTGGTAGCGTTTCTTTACGTTTACTCTGGTTGTCCCAGCATTCAATTTTGCAATATTAGGGTTGTGTCAGGAATGGGTCTCGGGATTTCAACACACATGACCACGACACTGTTTGCTGTCAGAACCGGAATTAGCTGGCTTACCTGTGGCTGCCAGGCAGACGCCAGAAGTTAAAAAATGGAAGAGTCCCTCTCTTTTTTTTAGAAATAAATGGCTGGTCAGCCTCAATTTTTACTGGATTCGCATCGTATACGTTTTTTCTGGATTGCACGTTTATTTGCCGCGTTTTTACTGCGATATCAATTATATGGACAGTCTCGGCTTTTTTTCGCCGTCGCCGTCATGTCCCGCATATGTGTATATATCTATATATTTATAAAAATGCCTCAGAGAAAAATAATTCAGAAAAAGCCGGCAGATCCCACGCACTGTGGGAATCGACGTAATGCGAAGCAGCCAGGAAGGAGCAAATCCTGTTTTATATAATTTGCATGTCATGTTTTACATGTTAGAACGTGTCATTTATGTTCGTCATACAGTCACGTCACGCAATACAAAGTTTGGTGTATATCAAGCTAGCGTACTGGACGCAAGCGCACCATGAGCGTGGCATGTAAATGGCGTTGTAGATGACACGCATGCCAAGATTTTCATGTTACCACCTGCCACTTATGTTCGTTATACAGTCATGTCACTCAATACCAAATTTGGTGTATATCAAGCTAACGAAACAGCCGCGAGCGCGCCAAGAGCGGGGAATGCAAGTCATGTCGCTCATGACATGTCATGATTTCCATATTACAACTTGTCATTTATGTTCGTCATGCAGTCACGTCACTCAACACCAAGTTTGGTGTATATCAAGCTAACGAGACGGCCACGAGCGCGCCATGAGCGTGGAATGCAAGTCATGTCGCACATGATGATTTTCATATTACCACTTGCCATTTATGTTCGTCACACAGTCACGTCACTCAATACCAAGTTTGGTGTATATCAAGCTAACGAGACGGCCACGAGCGCGCCATGAGCGTGGAATGCAAGTCATGTCGCACATGACATGTCATGATTTCCATATTACCACTTCTCATATATGTTCGTCATACAGTCATGTCACTCAATACCAAGTTTGGTGTATATCAAGCTAACGAAACGGCCGCGAGCGCGCCATGAGCGTTGCATGCAAGTCATGTCGCACATGACATGTCATGATTTCCATATTACCACTTCTCATATATGGTCGTCATACAGTCATGTCACTCAATACCAAGTTTCGTGTATATCAAGCTAACGAGACGGCCACGAGCGCGCCAAGAGCGGGGAATGCAAGTCATGTCGCTCATGACATGTCATGATTTCCATATTACAACTTGTCATTTATGTTCGTCATGCAGTCACGTCACTCAACACCAAGTTTGGTGTATATCAAGCTAACAAGACGGCCACGAGCGCGCCATGAGCGTGGAATGCAAGTCATGTCGCACATGACAAGTCATGATTTTCATATTACCACTTGCCATTTATGTTCGTCACACAGTCACGTCACTCAATACCAAGTTTGGTGTATATCAAGCTAACGAGACGGCCACGAGCGCGCCATGAGCGTGGAATGCAAGTCATGTCGCACATGACAAGTCATGATTTTCATATTACCACCTGTTATTTATGTTCTTCATGCAGTCACGTCACTCAGTCCCAAATTTGGTGTATATCAAGCTAACGAAACGGCCGCAAGCGCACAATGAGCATGGCATGTAAATCATACTTTTCATGACAAGTTAGTCATGATTTTTATTATATGACCAGCCATTTACGCTCGTCATAGAGTCATGTTATGTCATACCAAATTTGGTATAAATCCCATTAACGATACGGCCGGGAGAGCACAAAGTCGTAGGCGGCTAGATAGATAGATAGATAGCTAGATAGATACGCTCAAACTCACCGAAGTTCGCTAAGAAATGCTTCGCATTTAAAATGTTTCTGATGCGCGGCATCGAACCAGCGACCTCTCGCTCTGCAGCGCGCGGCGCTAACCGGTGATCCACGAAAGCGCACGTCCTTCAACGTTCAAACGGCGATCTATTTGTTTACAGCGAGTTTTCAGCGTGTTTTCAGCATTACCAGCGAGATGGCGCGAAGGGCGCGCTCGGCGAGGCCATAGCACGGCGCCCCAGCGGCCCCACTCGTCGCGACGCCCGCGCTCATCCGCTCGCGCCCTTTGCCCTGCGGGGGTAGACGCCCGTTCGCGCGCGCGCTTACCTCACGGTGGGGGAGAATTGGCCTTTCGCTGCAACGATTGCGTTGTAGTTACCGAGCGCACGAAGGTCACTTCGCTCGCGGCAGTCCCCCCCGTTTGTGAAAAGAACAAGCTTTTCAAACACAGCGAAGTAACAACTGTGACACTTGTTAGTTCGCGCTCGCCTGTACCTGTTAATTCGTTTCGTGCGTCGTTTTTGTTTGAGCAGCGCGTAAGTGTCAAGCTGTGAACGCTGTTAGTTCTCTCTCGTACTGTGCGTGTTGTTTTCGTGTGTCATGTGCGCTTGAGCAGCGCGCTACACGCTTCCCCCTGCTTGCCATTCGTCGCTTGACGCTTGACATTCCAATTTTTTGCTATCGCATTCATTGCTTCGCCTTGTGACGAAACTGTGACTTTTTCGAAAAAGGATCTAAGAGGTTCTGCTGTATATATATATATATACATTGGAAAAAGGCGATTCTGGGTCCAGATAAATACATACGGTCAAGATAAATAAATAAATATATATATATATATATATATATATATATATATATATATATATATATATATATATATATATGTATATATATATATACACGCGCGCGCGGCGGACAAAATGAGTGAGCTTGCCCTCCCCCCCCCCCCCCCCCCAACTTGCGATCGAGTTGGTACGCCACTGCTCGCTGCCTAGCGCGAACAAACATTGCCTTCGCAGCGCAGACGGTAGAAGAAGGAAAAAGAGTAAGTTCCTTGAATTGTATTGTTATTCCTTCTCGAGCGATTCTGCTTAATATTCTAGCAGAAATGCGCGTGAATCAAAACACAGGAGAGCTTCCCCGAGCGTTCGCTTACTGCAACCGTCTTCACGCTCGTAAGCGCAGCAGCAACAAGCATAAATGCAAACTTTGCTGAAATAATCGCTCGCTACTCATGATACTTTCTCGTCCACGAACGCTTGAATGCACCGTCATCGAAGTGCTTGCTGCACACCATCGCGTACTTGGACGGCGTCTTTCCGATGAGAAGCCTATAACGAGCCACACTCGGCAACGTTCCGCGTCGGTGGGACGAAAATGGAAGTTTATATCTGGCTCTGCGCAGTATGTATGGCATTGTGGCACCAAACAAAAGCTCACCCTCGATAACTAAGAGTTGTCTGCGGATACGGAACACAATCACGCCGTGAAAACGGCAGCCCCGTGCACTTCCACGCGCCGCACGAAACCCGTATCCACACTAACGGGGCGATGGTGTTGCCCCCTTTAGCTCGATCTCGTCTTCAATAGTTGGCGATCTTACGGTTTCAGGCGAACGCTGAACAACGTGCTGCAGTGACCCTTGGCCAGCAATCACGACGAAATGATCGCGAATAAACGCATTAGATCAACGGTTGCCTAACAATACTTCTGGTGGCGGTGTTTGTCTAACGTCAATTGCGTTATAGTGTTGGCTATTCGCTTTATAACAACACAATAAGCTTTACACATGCACTCCCATGACTCAACATTGCTCGCACCCTCAGAAATACGCCAACAAGCGCTGTTAGGTCTTCATTTCTGTAAGAGTGACGTCTGTGCGGTAAGGTGAGTGCCGGTGTTGCGCCGGGCAATGGATGGACTATCCTTTAGATGCCACTGTAGTCATTGTGCCAGGTAAGCCCCAGATATGCACACAACCACACAGATTACACAAAGCGCTTCAAATCGTCAGACTTGACTCAAAGTGCGGCATAAGGAGCTATTCGCTGGCTGCTTCGCATGAAATCGGTACAATGCGTGAGGTCCGCCGGAAATTTTTCGTCGTCTACGACTAGGATCACGCATAATATTGAACCTTTGTTGAGGGTCCGCTATTCGTCAGCAGGTTGGGTGGTTCAGTGCCGAGCTTATTTAGATTACTCTTCATCTGCAAGCTGCACCTGTTAAGCTCTTGAAATCCCTGCAGCTTTCGAAGATTAGATAATCTATTACGAGGTTGCTTCTGGTGTGCCTGCGTGCCTTGTTGGTACCGAAAAAAAACAAGTGTAAACATATCGATATTTACGACATTCCGTAAGTCGCTTCTTAATCTAACGGGCGATTGGTGAAGCGGCTCAGAGCAGAGCGTGACATTGCGCAAGGTGGAAGCGCGAGAGCGGCCTGTGGAACTGTCGCTAGGGGGCGGTTTTGACAGCGCTCAAGGGTTTCCTAGCAGTGGTTCAACTGGGTGGCTGGTGACATCCGGTGGTCAAGGCGTTCCTCATGGCTTCTCGGGACCGGCGCTACATCTTAGTCGGTTTCTCCGACGCCTTGGACGGCAGGGCCTTGAAGTTCATCGAGCCCATCCCGACGGACAGAATATGCAGTGCTTGTGGGACAGTGCCCGCAGTGACCGCCTCCCTTCCTTGTCAACACGTTGTCTGCAGCAGTTGCTACGATAAGTGCCACGTTGACGACAGCCTTTCCTGTCCCCTTGACGGTCAGCAGTTTGCTGAAGTTGAGGTCGAGTGGACAAAGTTTCCTCCGGAAAACCTGCTCAATCGAAAGGTGAGCAAGCGCAGTCTCTCCAAGAGCATTCCTTTAACTCGGGGAGAAACCGTAGCAAAATTATGTGATGAAATAATGTGGAATGAAGTGCGAAGGATATGTTTTATGAATGTTTTGTGCCCGACTTGAACTTAAGAGCCTCCATGATTTTTCGCTGAAAAAAAAGGAATTGTTTCGTTTGTTGCTAACGCAGGGGCATAAACTGCGTAAAAATGCTATGCCGAAAAGTGAATGTCGTGTGCAATTACGGAACGTAAAGGCTGTGACAGCCTGGATTGATTGAAAAACTTTATTGAAGAAATATGAGAGACAAGGGAGCGGCAAGGGTGGGTCCCTAGTCCAGGACTCCAGTGGCCGTTGCTGTACGCTCAGCCTGATCCAAGAGACCCTGCTGGGTCTCCAAGTCGGCTCGAGCGAGAACGGCCTCCCAAGGCTCCCTTAGTAAGGTCTGTACCAGAGGGGAGTTTATGTTTTGTGGCCTAGACACACATTCCCACATGATGTGGGGAAGAGACGGCCGCCCTCCACACCATGGGCATTGACCGGCGTACGCCGTTGGCCACATTGCGTGCCATATCCCAAGTGCGGATAGGTGTTTGTCTGGATCTTTCTGTATTTCCGGGCATTTCCTACTCCTAGCTGCGGATGCGGAGACGCGTAGATTTGTCGTTCGCGACGCTGGTGCTCCAAGATGTCGTGTGGGTTGTCGTCTTTTGCTATTTTAGTCGGGGCGCCGTCTGCTCGGTTGGCTAATTCGCGAGCTAGTGCGTGCGCCCGTTCGTTTCCTGGGACCCCCGAGTGTCCCGGACACCATGTGATGCTGTGAGATTCGCGCAGTACATCGCCTAGTAACTTAAGGGTTATGCGTGGTAGACGTCCGTTTATGTACATTCGGCACGCCGCTTGTGAGTCTGTCATGACTGCTATTGAGTGCCCACGTGCGTCTGCTTGTTTAATTGCCAATGCTATGGCAGTTGCTTCAGCTGTGCTCGTACAAGGGGTTCGCACTGAGGCCGAGATTGTTATATTTGAATGTTCGGAGTAATTTACTGCCGTGAGAACGTGACCATGATCGGACTTTGCGACATCCGTGTAAATAACGTCATGGTGCCCACCAAAATTTTTAATGAGTTGCCTCGCTCTGGCCGCGCGCCTGGCACCATGGTAGAGTGGACTCATGTTCTTCGGGATAGGGGAAAGTATCACTTGTTCCCGTAATGTCGCGGGTACAGAAACGAGGTCCTCCTCGCAGTAATGTGGTCGGATTGGAAAATTTAAATCAGCAAGGACCCGCCTCCCTGCCTTCGAGCGGTCGAGGCGTTCCCTTTGCCCAAGCATAGTCGCTGCCCTCAGCTCCTCGAAAGTGTTTTGAAGTCCGAGCGCTTGTAGTCTTTCAGTCGGTGTGCCGGGTGGGAGTCCCAGGGCTGCTTTATACGCCGTCCGTATGATCACGTCCACTTCTTTGGTTTCGCTAGGGCTGAGCTCTTGATACGGCAGGCTATATGTGACCCTACTGAGAACAAACGCGTGTACTAGTTATGGCCTCCGTTTCCGTTAGACCTCTGCCTTTTCTCGCCACCCTATTTATCATGCGAGCTATTTGCTTGGTGGTCGCTTTCAGCGCTTTGATAGTAAAGTCGGCTCTGTGATTTTCTTGTAGCCATAAACCTAAGACTCGGATTCTTTGTTTTTCCTGGATTTCCGTGTTGCCTAGCCATAGACTAACGCTTTGGTCTTTGCTATAATTGCGGCCGTGTATCCTTAGCCATTCAGATTTGTTTGGCGCGCAGGACATGCCACTTTGTTCTGCAAAATCATTAACTACTTCCATGGCTTCTTGTAAGACTTGTTCTTTGTACCCTAGAGGGCCTGTTGTCACCCACAGGGTGATGTCGTCCGCATATAGCGAGAATTTTAAGTCTGGAATTTGCTCTAATCTTCTGGCTAGCCTGTTCATGCCTAAATTAAAAGAGGAGATAGGATAGCCCCTTGAGGTGTACCCTTACCTGGCATGTCGAATTTCTCTGACCTGATGTTTTCTATTCCTATCGTGGCTTTCCTACCTGTGAGCAAAGAGCGTATGTAATTGTACCCTTTCTCCCCACATTCTACTTTTTCTAGTTCTTCGAGTATGAGTGTGTGCGACATAGTGTCGAAAGCACTTTTAAGGTCTAGCGCTACAACTATGTGCTCCCCTCCCGTAGGAATATTGCATAGGACATCCTCCTTAAGTCTGAGAAATATGTCCTGAGTGGATAGGTGTCTCCTAAAACCGTACATGTAGTCTGATAGGAGACTACCATCTTCTATGTGATTCGTGAGCCTCGTGTGAATTACTTTTTCAAACAGTTTCCCTAGGCAGGATGTGAGGGATATCGGACGTAAGTTCTGCAGACTGCGAGCTTTGCCGGCTTTTGGAATAAGTATGACGGTGGCATTTTTCCACTGTTGTGGAAGGCACCCTGTATCCCAGATCTGCTCGTTGAAATACCTAACTAAGCGCTCAAGCTGCTCGTTGCTTAAATTGCGGAGCATGGGATTGGTGATACCATCCTCCCCTGGTGCTGAATTTTTCTGAAATGCTTGTGTGGCAGCAAAAAAGCTCGGCCTTAGTTATAGGGGCGTCTAGCGTGTCATTTGCTATGCCTGCGTAAGCGCGTGTAACATAGTCCGAATCTTTTATTCCGATGTATTGCGCCCTAAGATCCTGCAATAATTTGTCGTTGTCGCCTTCGTACGTGCCCGTTAGTGTTCTGAGGGCTCGCGTAGTCGCTGTCTTTGTATTTTCGGGATCCAGCATACTTCTCAGTATGGCCCAGGTTTTCGCTGTCGATAGGGTTCCCCTTAAGGAATCAGTAAACTGGGCCCACTTTTCCGCTTGTAGCTTACGCGCGTATGCATTCGCCTGGTCCGAGAGTTCCGCAACCCTTATTCTTAATTTCCTGTTGAGCCTTTGTTGCTTCCATCTTTTGGCGAGTCCCCGTCTACAGTCCCACAAAAGTAGCAGGTGCGAGTCGACGACTGGGTTTTCCGTAGTTAGTGTAATTTTTCTGGTAGAGCCTCTTTAAGGCCCAGCGCCCATTCTTCCACGTTTGCTGGCGCGGTTAAAGGAACTGGATACTTGCGATATAACGGCCAATCTGTTATAGACGCGGAACCAAGCTTGCGTTTGAGTTTGGGAGTGGTGGTGGAGAAGCTTATGATAAAATGGTCGCTCCCCAGGTTTTCCTCTAAGTTTTGCCAGAACCCGTCTCTAACATTCAGCGAAAAGGTGAGGTCTGGGCACGTATCGGCACTTACGCTATTGCCTGTCCTATAGTAGGAGCGGAGGGCAGAGTTTCCAGCTGTAGGCCTGTACTTTCTACGGCATGAACAAGTAATTTGCCCTTGGGGGGAATCTCTTTTGTATCCCCAGTTTGTGTGGAGGGCATTAAAGTCGCCCACGAGGATTAGTCTGTCTTTCCTCTCCAGGTTCCCTATGGCGTGGGTAATTATAGGCGCGAAATCCGTGCCTCTTTCTTTAGGTGGGCTATAGATATTTATTATGAGGGTTTTGGCACGTCCTCTCTTTGTTGGAAGGAGTTCCACTATATGGTGTTGTGTTTCAGTTCTCGGGGCGTACCTAACGTTCGAAGCGATCTCTTTGCTAACCAGCGTCGCGATCTTCGAATAATCCGAAATGTAATGCATATAGTAGTCGCGCAGTTTAACAGTGCATTTGCCAGGAAGAACCTCAGCTAATATTTTGCAGTGTCGCAGAACGCCATCGGGGCTAATTTTAGACTCCCGTTAGTTCGTCATACCCAAAGGCGGGCCCGTAGCCAGGGGTTGAAAAGGCCTTGAAAAAAACCTTTCGTTATTTGTCCTTGGTAAAACACCCCCCTCCATCCGAATTTCAGGGGGGGGGGGTCTAGCCCCCTGGTTACGGGCTTGCCCAAAGGACTTTCGCTATGATTCGTATCCGCACCGGTCATTCAGCTATCATAGCACTCAGGTATTCCAGTTGCGTTCGCACTGGGCGTGAAAGCTGCCAAGCTTACGCGAGTGGCCCCGGCCGGTGCTTTTCGCATGGCTCTAAGAAACCCCTTGGGTAATACTTTTGGAAAAAATTCGCATGGTTACAGATAATGCGGCACAGTGTGCAGTGGGTTACTACTCTCAGCCTATCAGCGTCGCCGGGAAAACGTGTTTTTCGCAGTGTCTGGGGCACACGCGCGTGCTCTCAGCCTCGTCACTGATGCACCGACTCAATTGTCGATCGGAACGCCAGCCTAATCTGGAACTGCATATAGGGAAACGTTATATGGAGGTATACAGACTATTTCGCGTGATAAAAGAATCATGGTTGTGCGTGCATCTGTTTCGTAGCAGAGCTGCAACTGGGGCTACCCACCGCGGTGGTCTAGAGGTTATGTTTCTCGAATGCTGACCCGATGGTCGAGGGATCGAATCTCGGCTGCATTTCGGTGGAAGCGATATACTTGAGGCCCATGCACTTAAATTTAGGTGCACGTTAAAGAACCCCAGGAAACCTCCACAACGGCGTCCCTCATAACCATATATAGCGTGGTTTTGGGACGTAAAACCAAAACAATTATTAATTATCAATTATGCATGTCCAACTCTTTTATTGCACTGTTTGTTTACACAAAACACAAAATAGGAACGCGATAGGAGCGCTAACTAACTAATGTTAAGCCGCATGTCAGTGCCATATTTCGCACTACATAAATTTGCACACGTGCCTCAGTTTCTATTAGCTTTCTTGCAGCTTTTTTGTTTCTGTAGTTGCCTTGACATGGCAATGAGCTCCTAGGGGGCGAAGAGAACAACGTCGACATTTTTCTTGGTGGTTATTTCTTTTGAGTACGATTCTGTGTTCCGTGTAAAAAAAAACAACGTGGTAAACACAAGAACACAATCCTCTTTTGTATCAGTCCTTGTTTTCATAATCAAAAAAAGGGGCAGTTCATTTACCACTCCTTCTTAGTTGAATCAGCCCATCAAGTAAACATAATTCTATAAGATATTTTGAAAAAACACTCTCAGCATCCAGAAATACCGTAACGCTTAGTGAACGCTTCACATATACTCTACCACAATATTAAGCTCAATGGTGGGTGCGTATTCACCTCTGCTAGAAGTTATTTTAGGTGCGAAGCATATTAGGATCTCTGCTTTGTTGCGAAATTGGGGTCGCGACTCCCAGCGCTGCGAACCACCGGCGAGATTCAGGTAGCGCCGCTGGTGGGACCTCCAGTGGGTGACGTGCCCGGTGCATTCATCATGACGACTTGAAGAGAGAAAAATACTTTATGTACAACAATATATACATGGTGCGATCGAAATGACCAGACATGTACAGCTCTGGCGCTCTTCGGTGCACCGCATTAAATCGGAAGGTTGGGGTCCACCCCCCACATTCTCCTCTCCACGCGGTGGCCAGGAGTCCTCCAATCCTGCAGGACTGGAAATAGCATAATGACGACCACGCCCGTGCCTCCAAAGGTCAGTTGACGTCGGTTGGTTGAAGATTCCCCGGGAGGACCCTTTTGGGGGAAATGACATCTCGTCGACGACGCACGAAGGCAGGGGAGGCCAGAAAGTTGACCTCGGCACGGTGTCGGCGTATAGACACCTGCATGACCCCTTCTGGGGTATTGAGAGTTCGTGCAGAACGCCACAAGACAGGATGGGCCATACAGATGCCACCTGCACGGCGCCAGCGAGTCGACACTGCCGGTGCGCAGAGCGCTATTGTTAGTCCCCTGCACCCTGCTCCGGAATGTTGCTCTCGGCTGCTGAGACGGGCGGGCGAACGACCACTCGTGTCGGGCAAGGCGAAGATTCCACGATTCGTGGTATCCGCCGCTTTTCGAAGGACGATGTCAAGGTGGTAATTGTGCGAGGCACAACAGCTTGTCGGCGTCTAATGTTGTCTCGGTGTGTCATGTAGTCATGGTCTAGCGTAAACGGGTATGCGCCACAAAATTGGGTAAATCCGGCTACTCGCCACCGGTCCACCTAAAATGAAGGCAACAGTTAACCCCACAAATAGCAGACGACGTCAGCGGAGCAGAAACACCCTTCCCAACATGTCGTATAGGGAACTGAAAGCGGGCTTGTAGGGAACAAGAAGTGCCACCTTAGGGGAAGATGCATTCCGACGCAGTTTTCCGAGGACGTTGGTGGAGCGGAAACCTTAGATACCCGGTTTCAGGCTTGGCACCACTAGTGCCTCATCGAAGAAATCTCACTTAAAACACTGCATGCTTCGCCCCTCCCCAGGTTTCACGTTGGTGGAGCTGAAACACACTTCCCTACATGCTTCGCCTCTCCCGAGTTTTTTCTTTTTTTTTTTTTTTTTTTTTAATAGATGCTTTTTGTTGTCGCTATCTTGCTTGGTCGTTAAAGCGCTGTGGTATATAAAGATGTTGATCGCTGGCTGTGTTCTGAGGAAGAAGCAGCCATTGGATAGTCGACATTTCGTGACATGTGAGCAAGGATAGTCCTAAATGAAATGCACATATCGCGAGGTTGAGCGAACAAAGCCGCGTGTGTTCGTGTCTCCTCACCAGTTGTCTCATTTAACGCCAATTCTGAGCAGCCGAGACGGATAAAGACAAATGACAAAAGAAATATTCTAAAAGAAGGTAGCCCTCGATTTTTTCTCTGGTCTGGTACTGACGTGTCGTACGCACATTCGAATAAGCCTTAAGAAACATGAACACACGATGACGCAGACCCTTGAAGCATGCCATACTTTATCACGGAGAACAATTTGTTCTATTTAACTTCCATGTTCCTCGATCGGTACTGCTTAATTTTGACACTGATAAATCGTACATCTGAACAGATGTAGTGCACTCTCAGTGCCTTTGTTCAATTTCCATTCATTCTGTATATGTGATGTATTTGTCTTATCACAGGCCATCAACGTGTCTAATACGTATATTGTCGGGTAGCCTTGTCACGCTATGCCGCGACTGCATGCTCGTGGCGCGCGATACGATAATATCGATTATTCGTGCTTATCATGATAAGGGCGAGGCACATGAAGTCTCGCGTATACGGAGCAAGCGTGCGCAATCATCTTAAATAGAAGAATGCCCCTACTCTGGTTGTAAGTATAGAAGGCGCACACATCATTAGACAATCTATTGAAGAAAACTAATTCTCACCCAGTTTCATTCGACATAGCATACTTGGCTGTTACCACAGGTCACTTCATCACGTTTCAATGGATACCGGCTCATTGTGGTATTCTGGCCAATGAAAAAGCAGATGAAGCAGCACGCAAAGGTCTTCAACACCAAAATTATCGGCGAACATATTTCACCAAATCGGATGCTTCTCAGCTGGCCAGAAGATTTGCTTTTGAAGAAAATAAGAGGCTCTGGAACCTTCCGACACATCATTATGCCTTCCTCCACTCAATCGACCCGCATCTCAGAACAAGAGTCCCATTCAGAATTCCTCGACATCTGGAAACCCTATACCATCGTCTTCGTCTAAACACCGCCTATGGAAACAGCTTACGGTACCGCTTCGGTCAAGCAGCGAGTCCGTGTTGCAACAACTGTGGCTCCATCGAAACTGTGGAACATATTTTATTTGAGTGTCGTGCGTATGCCGATGAGCGTGCGCTCTATGAACATTACATGCAGTCATTAACTCAAAGAACTTTCTCATTTGACTGTGTATTGGGCCCTTTAGCCTGCCTCACGCTACAGAGGCGTGCGATGAAACTTTTATTCACGTATTTGGACAGCATCGGTCAGCTCGAGAAACTTTAGCTCTACCATGAAACCACGCAATGAGACTATCAACGCACGCTCCCGCCTAATAGACAAAGAACGAGTCTGTTTTTTTTTTATCTTTTATTCCATTTTAACATCTTATATCTTTTCCCCTCCTCTCTCTCCCTCTTCCTACTTTCAGTCCCCCCATCCCCTTCCCCACGCAGAGTAGCAAGTCAGCGATTGCATATGCCGGCTAAATTCTCTGCTTTTCAACAAAGAGTTCTCTCTCTCTCTCTATTGAAGCATTAGGTCGCCTTTCATCAGTCTATGAATATGGTGGCTTCAGGCATTCGTAACCAATCGCCTAGCTGCGATTTTCATAAAAGAATGGCTCATTTACTTTATCACCATCCCAAGGAATAATAGGCCTTCGGGTTTTACGTCCTAGATTCACGATATGATTATTAGACACCGTAGTGTAAGGCTCCGGAAACCTCGACCACCTGGGGTTCTTCAATGCGCGCCTAAATAAAGGCACACGGGCATCTGGGATTTCGCCTCCATCGAAACGCGGCCGGGATTCGACCCCGCGATCTTCTCATCAATCATCTAATAGGACGGAAGTGTTACGAAGGAGTTGAATACATTTACAATACTAATGGGCAGGGCTGGACAGCATCGAAGATGCATGGGTCTTAGATACTATCTTCGATACACTTTGGTTATCTTCTATCCGTATCATATGATACGTTTGGCAGGTGAGATATCATTATCCACATTTCCAATACATTGTATGAAGTATTGTGCATTTTCCGATAATTGAGACGGATGAAGTTAAATCAGAGGATCGCGCATTAACGCCACTTCTTCTGAATTGAACAAAAATTAACGACAAAGGAATCTGATGTTGGGCAACGGTGACTGTATATAAATATATTTATAATTCGTTACTTACACTTGTGATTTGAAATGCTGAAACTTCAGAAAAATAAAGCGAGACAATGCTCATGGCTTACCCTCTTGCTTTTTTATGCTACCTATATCCGTATTCAACACCTATCATGAAATGCATTGCTGTTCTGTAGCAACAATATATATATCACTGGAAGTTTGAGTACCTTATCGAGATGCGAGACTTCTTCCACTCACTGCTAAGTATCATCTCCCATAATCCGAATTCTGTTCGAAACGAAAATGCTCGCGGCAGACAAGAAAATAATTTTTTATTGAAATTATTCCACTGATGGTATCACCTCTGACACTGCTTCCCGCCTCTAAACGCCAGCATTATCTTTCAACTCACGTTATTGAGGAGAAACTATTTGCGACAACGCTCGGTTGGCATTAGCAAAACTTGCCCGGCCGTTTTCTACAGTACGTATTTTTCTGCCGCCAGGTATCGTTCTCTTAGTTTACTGTTTTAAACCTCTTGGCGTCAGACAAGGTGATTATATCCTTAATGAGGCCTCATCGAACACTAAAAGTGACCACCGTCGTCGTCAACACGAAGGGATGCAAAACACCATCGTGATGCGTCATCATAACGCCACAGGTCGCATAAATTAGTGACGCCATTATGACGTCATCGTGGCGTCACATAAAGGGACACCACATGATGACTTCATCGCACTACTGATGTAGTCGGGAGTTTGCCCATGGGACCGGAACCAGCCAAGTCGCAGGGAGAAGTCGAGCAGAGTAGCCGGAGCTGATAACAGGAACGTTTATTTACAGTATTTACATGGTAGCGTGATTTTACATGATGCAGGAAGATCTCTGGAGCGCCTCGGCGCTCGCGTTTTAAGGCCTTAGCCTTCCCAAAATTCCCTGCACGGGAAAACAAAGTCCAGGATAGACCAATCAAGATGTCGTCTTGATCTCCGCCTCAAAAATGGGAAGGTCAAACACCGCCTCCTTCCCAACCCTGGAAAGAGGGAAGAGTCACGCCCAGTTCGCCCGGCGGCGCGGGAGATGAGTACACAGGGCACAATACGGCCTCGCACCGCACCGCACAATGACCTGGCCGAGGTGACGCACATTCCTGTAAACCAGCCGTGTAGTCAGGTGCAGCGATAACTCCTCGACAGCGGCTGCGACGCCGGTGCCTCCCAGACGGGCCACGAAGGCACTTCGGAGTGTGGGAAACGTGTCTCCCAAGTTCTCGGCTGATTGTTCGGTGCGTCGCGTAGCACGATGAACAAAGTAAGCAGCCTCGCTTGCAAACAGCCCCTCCAGGCCCTAGAACCGTCAAAGTCGGTCGGGTGAGTCCAGAGGGGTTTGACGAGGTGCGCCGACGGCCCTGAAGGGTTCAGAGCATGATTATGCATCTTTGAACTAGCAGCGCAAGAAACGAGGACACAAGAAAAGTACAACACACCAACAGCGCCTATTATAGAACCTCGTATACAATTCCCACAATGGGAATTGTATACAATTCCCACAATGGGAATTGTATACGAGGTTCCTTTTTCCTGCGGTCATGTCTATATAGGGCAAACTGGTCGTTGCCTTAACGTAAGGTTGTCGGAACACAAGCGTTCATTGGAAAGCAACGTGTACTCGCACGTTGCCCGACACTGTGCAGAACATGGATGTACCCCTAATTTTTGAGACACTAAGTGTATTTTCAGGCATCAAAATCAGACTACTAGAGAAATTGTTGAGGCTCATCATATTAACAAAAAAGGCAAACAATGTGTAAGCATGCCTTCAATATCACTGCATGACAATGAAATTTCTTTCCTCAATCGGTTTATCACATAGAAAAAAAAGCGCGCATGTGATCAATTTTTCCTGTGTATTTTTCTTTTTTTTCCTTTTGTTTGGCTATCAATGATGTATGAGCACGTGGTACTTGGTCATGGGTAAATAGTATGCGTTCCTTCCGATAAAGTTAGTTGTGAGAAGGCGCTGTTGGTGTGTTGTACTTTTCTTGTGTCCTCGTTTCTTGCGCTGCTAGTTCAAAGATGCATAACCAATTCCAACTTGCCCAAATGTCAATTCTTCTCCAGAGCATGATTGCTGTGTGGTCGCCGCAACAGGTGCTCTTCGGGGAACGCTGACCCGGGAATAAAGCAGGGCAGATTATGGCGAAATCATTCCCCGCGTCCAAGTGGCGCCAAGCCATAAAGTCCGATCGTAACACTACGTAGTCGTTGGATCAAACTTTGGCTGATCGCAGAGGCGCTGCTGCCAAGTCCGGTGAGATGTACAGAACACTGCGATGCTTCCTATCGTAGATGCAGTGCAAAACTACGTTAACCCTTTGAGGCGCTATGTACACAATTGTGTACACCACTTGATTTTGTCATTTGTATCAACTAGAGTTTGAGAAAGAGCAAGATATATCAAGCTTTAGATGAATTGAACCTCCTACGTAATAAATTTGTCTTCATTAAACATCATTTTGAAGTGTACTGTTGCATATGATCTCTTTGCTGGAGGTACTACCACGTTCGACGAGTCGTTCGACGTGCCGCTTCCTGCGAGCCACGTGAAAAGTATCATTTTTCTTTGCTCAAAATGGACATAACCACAAATGATTTTGCACTGCATTTCTACACTGAGATTACATTCTATTTATGCCGAAACAGAGCATGAATGACTTCATAATAAATAAAGGAAATAAGTGAGAACTTAAGGGCTCGTTTACTTTGTTAAACACATTATTAATGAGAACTAACAGACAATGATGCCAAGGAAAGTATAGGGGACGTTATTAGAAGTAATTGTAGTGTAAATGTGAAGAAAGGAAAGTGGACGAAAAGATAACTTGCCACCGGCAGTATCCGAACCTGCGACCTTCGAATAACGCGTCCGATGCTCTACCACTGAGCTACGGTGGCGGTCATCCCTCCGTCCACTTTTAGGGTATATATGTTCATTTAAACGTGGGAGCGTCAGTCAGCGCCGCCTGTTGCCATTACGGCGAGTGTAGAACACCCTTTTTGCCTGTAGGCGTCACGTAGCACGTGATCTTATTACAAGCTGGCAGCTGACCAATAATCCCTCGCATACCACCTGAAGGCAACAAGTCTGCCAGAACGAGACCCTCGGCTATGAACGAAGGAAATAAGTGAGAACTTAAGGGCTCGTTTACTTTGTTAAACACATTATTAATGAGAACTAACAGACAATGATGCCAAGGAAAGTATAGGGGACGTTATTAGAAGTAATTGTAGTGTAAATGCGAAGAAAGGAAAGTGGACGAAAAGATAACTTGCCACCGGCAGTATCCGAACCTGCGACCTTCGAATAACGCGTCCGATGCTCTACCACTGAGCTACGGTGGCGGTCATCCCTCCGTCCACTTTTAGGGTATATAAGTTCATTTAAACGTGGGAGCGTCAGTCAGCGCCGCCTGTTGCCATTACGGCGAGTGTAGAACACCCTTTTTGCCTGTAGGCGTCACGTAGCACGTGATCTTATTACGAGCTGGCAGCTGACCAATAATCCCTCGCATACCACCTGAAGGCAACAAGTCTGCCAGAACGAGACCCTCGGCTATGAACGAAGGAAATAAGTGAGAACTTAAGGGCTCGTTTACTTTGTTAAACACATTATTAATGAGAACTAACAGACAATGATGCCAAGGAAAGTATAGGGGACGTTATTAGAAGGAATTGTAGTGTATATGTGAAGAAAGGAAAGTGGTAGAGCATCAGACGAGTTATTCGAATGTCGCAGGTTCGGATCCTGCCGGTGGCAAGTTATCTTTTCGTCCACTTTCCTTTATATATATATATATATATATATATATATATATATATATATATATATATATATATATATATATATATATATATATATATTCAGCAGGAAAGTTCAGTGGGTTCGGTCTGTGTAAGAAAAAAACGGGTGCACGTACGAGAAAGCAATACTTTTATGCCTTACGTTTCGGCCGTGGCACGGCCTTCGTCAGAGAATACCACCTGAAGATACCACCAGAGAATACCATCTCTGACGAAGGCCGTGCCACGGCCGAAACGTAAGGCATAAAAGTATTGCTTTCTCGTACGTGCACCCGTTTTTTTCTTATATATATATATATATATATATATATATATATATAGATATATATATATATATATATATATAGATATATATATATATATATATATATATATATATATATATATATATATATATATATATATATATATATATATATATATATATATATATATATATATATATAGATACCGTCGCGATTGCTTGCCGTTCGGGTTTCAGTTGACGCTGATGGTACTCTGGGGTGTTAATTTGTTGTTATTCGCCTATTCTGCAAATTGCACCGTAGTT
The DNA here is from genome assembly GCA_030522465.1 of Rhipicephalus appendiculatus. Lineage (NCBI taxonomy): Eukaryota > Metazoa > Arthropoda > Arachnida > Ixodida > Ixodidae > Rhipicephalus > Rhipicephalus appendiculatus. The sequence continues at coordinate 24,157 of JALIZH010011312.1, forward strand.
CACCAGTTATGCAGGACAAGCTAGCCATATCTTGCACTTTAGTGAACGTAAAACTGCTTGATATCACCCTCGCATTAAACTATTGCAGTTGAGGCAATGCACTGTAAGAAAAAAAAAAGAGCTTATTTGGGGCTCTTTCTGACACTAAATGACTGCCGCCTGTATGGCGAGCTGTTCTTGCGTTACCGCCGCGCTATGGTGGCTATAGAGCCGCGCGTCCTCGTGGTCAACAGCGGGCATGCGCGATGTCAGCGTGACGTAGCGTCCTTGGTAGAAATGTGGCGAGCGCATCGTTTTCGGAAAAGGAATTGCAAGCAAAGCCTGATTACAATTGTAACGTGACAAAAAGACGCCCCAAATACTCTACCGTTTTATTGTGATGCGTCTCTTACTGTAATAACGAGGATCGTCGCCTTGCAGGCCTACAGTTTCCTATAAATACAGTACAGGGAACTCTGGCGTTAGTGTCTATGGGAGCTGCAACGCGTGGCGCTTCAGCCAGCATGGGAATGATGGGTAGTACACGGATTTGTCTAAGCTTCGTTCTTTTGGCTCCGTTTGGCTCCATGTGGCGTGGAGCCGCTTTGTCGCAAGACGAAATTCAGCAAATGTTCAACAGTTCAACTTCACCATATTAACCTTTTAGGCTCACCAGTTGAAATCGGCTCTCGAAGTTCACAATGATCCCTTCTTCTATCCGAAACAAACACCAAAACACAACAATAAACAAAGCCACAAGTGCGTTTGAAGCCACAAGCACGAAGATAAGGCTAATCCGTGTACTACCCATCATTCCCATGGTGCCTGAACGATCGCGCCGTCAGAGTTGCCTCCAGTAAATATTATAGGAAACTCTACGCTTACAGGCACGCGGCGGCGGCAGAGTTCAAAGAATGGCGGTACTCTCAGAAGACCAAGGCGCTTTAGTTCCCATTTCACTGCAGCCCACCCGCCGGGTGGGACTAGTGGTTATGGTACTCGACTGCTGACTTCGAGGTCGCGGGATCGAATCCCGGCCGCGGCGGCCGCATTTCGATGGACGCAAAATGCTGGAGGACCGTTTGCGTAAATATAGGTGCACGTTAAGGAACCTCAGGTGGTCGAAATTTACGTACACCCACACCACGGCATCTCTCGTAATCATTTCGTGGTTTTGGGACGTTACTGCACAACAGTCACATTATGCACTGCAGTGCCACCACCCACAGGGCAGTCGCTTGTTCAGCCCGATCCTCCCACGACGTGGCCATAGCGTCGTTCCCGTTGCATGATCAGCACGAGTGCTGGTGGTCGATTCAGTTACGCTGCTGACAAAAAATAGTGTGGAATACACCACCTAATATAAGACTACAGGAATCCAGAAGATTCTTGGCTAAAAAAAATGCAAAAAAAGACATGGTTTCCGGAAGTTTTTCACCATTTGCTTCTTTCGTTCACTGTCGCGTATTATTTTTTAGTTCATCAGCAAAATTTCCCTCGTAATTATTGCCTCCTGCTTATTCTAATTTATTGCCTCTTTTCTCGAAATAGCAGTATGCCACTAAAATAGCCTATTTAATGTGCCGGATTACATCGCCCTATGATGATGATGATGATGGAATGGAAAATCTTTATTTAATGGAAAAACTTTATTTCATGATGACGATGAAAACTTTATTTAGGTACAAAGAAGACGGAGGGGAGACCCTAATAATTTTTATGCCTTTCCTTCAAATCGCAATCACACCGTAGCACTAATGCTCTACGCTTTAATATTTTTAACACATATTCCGCGAACATGGTACGTTTTTCAAATGTTCATTTTGGTCCTTCCAGGTCAAATGCTGGAATGAGGAGCGGGGCTGCGACGCAGTCTTGTCAGCATCGGATGCCAACAAGCACTTTCTGCACGAGTGCGGCTACCATACAACGTCGTGCCCAAAGTGTTCCATGGCCGTACTTTGTAAAGACGTTTGTCGCCATCTACGGAGCCAATGCCGAGAATATGAGGAGCCTCCGATGACCACGGCACCGAAAACATCAAACGCTGCTCCAAAAGCAATGACTGCTTTGAAGGCAAGAACACACGCGCGAACAGACGAAATTATGGACATCTTGAACCGAGCTGTTAGCGATCATAACCCAAGAATCGACATCGTGAATGATATTTTACACTGTGTGAACGCGTTGAAGATGTTTCGCGAGGCATCAAGGAGTAGCATTAGCATCTCAACGCAGATGGCTTCACAAGCTTCCGCTAGCTCATTGTTGTCTAAAGAACTCCAGGAAAGCTCGATTGGCCAGAGCCAAGAGCTGAAGGAACTGACAGAAGCCTTAGGCGTTTATACCAGAGCGATCAGTGAAGTTCGTGAGGACTCGTCGTTACCCGAAGAAAGGGACACACGTCCATTGCAAGTAATGGCCAAGGACCATATGCAGCACATTGTTTGTGAGAAAGCTCGTGTGGTAAAAGAGGTCTCGCGAAAAAAGTTGCATGCTGCCACGATGAGAGTATGTAGAGATAGTACGGAAGAACGCAGCACTGGCATCACTGAAGCAGCAGATATTCATCATGGAGGTGGAACGGCGGTAATGAATAAAGAGAACGAATGGGCTTCGAGCACAAGCAGTGTCAAATGCAGCGAGTTTTTTGTGCAGCCATTCGGAGAAATCAGAGCCCGCGCACTTTCCAAGGGCCTTCAGGTGTGCTCGGGCGAGAAGTTGTCGATGCCTGGCTATTACGTCACGCCTGCAGTTTACTTCGCCAAAGAGGGAGAGCACTTGTTTATGTATCCTGATATTCGGCTGGACAAGGAAGTGCACAAGGATTTCCTTCATTGGCCGCACGAGCACGACATTATGCTCACTGTCAAACACCCATCGCGAAGGAAGCAGTGCCAGGTTGTATCATCAATTTTCCGTTATCTTGAAGGATCTTCAAGCCACGAAGAATCGACCGACATGGGGCCGTACTCAAGAGATGCATTTCGCTTGGACTATCTGGAAGAAGAATATGTCCATGATGATCAGCTTTGGATCGTGTGGGAACTTGTTTCACAGAACGTAGTCGACTAGAGAGAGAGGGAGGGGGGTTACGTGGTCTAACGTATGCTTACATTGTTTAAACTTTTGTTTGCAGAAAATAACCGTTGTTCAAAGCAAAATAAAAGCTTATTCAAACGTGTCGATTACATTTTAGAGCGAAAATGTTCGCCTTAGGTCGGTGAGGATTGTTCACAGCACTTTCGCATAAGCATCAGTGAGAAGGATCCGCGCCTTGAAAATGACGAAAGAAAGCGACAGTGGCTGTAATCGCTGTATGTCGCCCTTGACATACACAACGCATGGAGCGCGTAAAATACTTTGGCAACGGCAAACAGACGACAGGACGATGCGCTTACTTCCAACAGAATGTTTATTACACAGAAGTTGAAGAAATGGATTCACCAGAGCGCGCAGGCGCAGGAGATCTGGTTTTACCCATGAAGCAAAAAAGTTTTGCACTGATACCTGGGGTGGGAACACATTGACATCGTCAAGCGCATCGTCCTGTCGTCTCTTTTCTTCCTCCGTGTTTTTTCGTGCGCCTTAAGGACACTAAAGCGAAACAATGACTTGGTTTAGGTTGACAAAATGCACTCTGAGAACTCTAATGTCATATGTTTCATTATCATAGGTTAATTATTAGCGGAGAAAATCAAGGTTGAAGTTTTATTTTTTTAAATTTGGCGCCGTTATCTGCGCGCGTGACGTCAGAGATTCCAAATGTATTTTTCGTATTTTCGTGACATTCGCTCGATGAAATTTTCTGAAACTTCGTATGCTAAGTCTATGGCACCCACAGATGACAATGCACCTCATTTTTATTGATTAGAAGCTACGTAGAACTCAGTAGACGCCTTCAGAATCTATGACGTCACGGTGTTTGGTGCGGGAATCTAAAGGTGGCGTCATCCATCCGCATTTTCTTTTCGCGTGTTTTCTCGCTTACCAAGCGTCGTGTCGCGGTAAGAGTGGTGTTTTTCGGGATTGTGAAATTGTACTTAACTAATACGCGAAAAATCGTTTTCCCCTTTAGTGTCCCTTTAAGTCTCACCATGTATCACCACCAACAAGCCCATTCTTAGATCCTTTCAGGCAAACAGAATTGCAGACCGTCGCGCGGGAAAACATTGAAGCTGACGTCCACCACACTTCAGTGTTTTCACGGATGCTGTCCGTTTCTGCTTTCTAGTAAGCCGCTGTTTCGGTAGTATTCAACTAGAACACCTGCGTACTTTGCCGGCACGACGGTCCACTGGACGTTTAGGAAACATACTAGGGGCTGTTCCCATCTTCTAATCTATGAACCCCCAGATTTCTCGAAATTCCTAACACTGCCTCTCATCCTAAAGTAAAAAGGCGCCCCCTCGACTGCGGTTTTGACACATTCTTTATCGTGACAAAACAACGCGATATCAAAAGCATATGCACGTATCTTCACATCTGCGGTCTTAATTGTAGAACCCGATAACCTGTTATCATTGTTTACCTTTCTACAAGGCCGTTCCAGTTCCATTGCGAATGAGAAGGCTAAACGACACATCACCGCACTTTAAAGCTTCCCGTGGCCTCCAGTGCATTCCTCATGACACGTCGTTATTCGCCTCGAGATCTTGGAGTGGCGCCCTCTCGCGTGTGACGACAGGGAGAGGACTCGGATGCAGCTCTTCGCGCGCGCGTTCGCTACGTGAAGGCTGATCGACGCTGCCGGCCTGTCTATCGCGCTCGCGTTATTGAAACATTGGTGGGCGAGTTGATAAAGCAATTTGTACTGAATGTTCAAGCAAAATGCACAGCGAAATCGAGTGGAGTTGCCGTCAGGAGCACGTTCTGCGTCGATTGCTCCTGTTGTCGTCTGCTAGCCATCCATGTATACATCTGCTTCTATGGTGAATTTTTCTTTTCGCGACTGTTCTATGGCCGTGGCGCACTCAAAATGACTTTCCTGCCCGTTTTCGATAACTGACTTCCATGTCTGCGTTAAAGCGCAATAAATGTATACCGCGTGCTGCGCGTGTTCGGTTGCCAAGCCTGTGCCTTCGGTTCAATTCCTCTTTTCGGAGTTTTAAGCGCATGACAAACGACGTGTGATGTCATTAAAATAAATTAAGTGGCGTTACCGGCAACAACGTTTGATTAAATACACATTTTTAGCAGCTGCTGTGTAAGTGCGTCGTAAGTACTTTAAATTGAAACACGAAATAAACAGGGTGAGTCTAAAGGGGATGAGACAAGGTGCTGCGCAATGGACACAGGGACAAGGAAGTGAACAAGGACGGGCGCAGACTCGCGACTCGATTTTATTCGCGAGTCTGCGCCCGTCCTTGTTCACTTCCTTGTCCCTGTGTCCATTGCGCAGCACCTTGTCTCATCATGTACGACCGACTCGCCCAGCAACATGCATTTCTAAAGGGGATGCACGACGGGGATATGAAATATCGGTAGGTTGTCCGGAGTGATTTTCTTTAGTTTTTTTTTTCTATTTTTTTGCAACATATTTTAATCCTTACGTTAATAAATCGACTTTTGTTCACTCGTTCACGGTGGTCTGAAAATATGCTGAACAGAATTAGTGTAATCATACTAACGTTGATAAATATAAAGCTTTGGCATCGAAAGATGTACTTGCAATAAAATACTGTAAATCAGTCTCAACGGTCGACTCCTGATGTGACTTGGTGCGATCACTGTACTAAAGAGACTTGAGTTCCTTATGCATTTGCCTAAGTTGACTCAAAGGCGAAAGCCATCTTTTTCTTGAGTCGGTGTGTTGTTCCTTCGCCGCCCCCCCTCCCAATGCTTTCTGGACGTAACGCGGTTCTGCATTGAAGCTTTCTACACATCACCTGGTTTTGCATCGCCTCCGAGATCGGTCCACCAATCACGGAGGCAATACAAAGCGGCGATGTCATGTGATGACGTAATCATGTGACATGACGTTATGACGTCACAAACTTTGTCGGTCTGGGATGTCATGATGACGTGATCATGTGATGAATTTTCGCATCACTCGTGTTGACGCTGGCGACGCGGAATGCCGACGGTCAATTTTCGCAATTTATGTGGAATCTAAGGCTCCCACCTTAAAATATTCAATCTTGTTACAGCACGGTAAAGAATCACAATGATCAGCCACAGGGGCCAAAAGAATGGTGGGAAAGAGCTCTCTTTCTCCTCTTCCTGGACACATTCGCCGATTTCCTAATGTTTACGAAGCTGTACTATCGGTGTCAAATGAAACGCGAACACTGCAGCGGATCCTGTCATTACCTTTGCAGGCTCGCACAGTCGAGTAGGCAGCACTGCGCGATCGAAAAAATGAATGCGGCTCATGATCGTATCTATCTCTAATCATAAGAGGCGAACTGTACCACGCGCACCACTGCTGGCGTTTCATTCCGAGCGATCTTATTTGCATCCAGCTCGCCCAGTCTATGCTAGTGGTCCGCAATAACCCGCTGGTCCATGAACTTATCGATTTCATTTTGTCGGCTGTCGTCTCTGCACAAGTCCACACGACTACAATTGGGAGTGGAGCGTGAATTTTCGTTCATCTCAAGTCTGTTTACACAACGCTGATTTTTGCGAATAAGCCGCAAAATTGATCGCGCTGCGATTTCAAAGCAGCGGAGACTCTCTTTAACTCACTTGGCGCGGGCGTTCGCGCTCTCATGTAAGCTATTTCAACGCCGTCCAGCCCAGTGAGCGACGCTACGAACTCGGGGGGCATGAACCTGAGCGCGATGGCTGTCGCTATACAGAATATATGTTAAATGTTAACGTTTCTTGCAGTCATCTCAATAACTATCATTACAAGAAAATGCAGCTAGTAGTCGAGGAACGCCGTGCGACGCGAGGCGAACTATAATAAAAATGCTGCTGTTTTAACCAGAGCGTAGCAGACGACAAAAGCCGAATCCCCGCCTTTGCGTCACCGGAGCGTAAAGTCCCTAGAATAACTAAAGTAGCGCCATACGTGTCAACCTGCAGGCTCCTCCTCTCCCCTATGCTTGGTAGTGCAAGCGCCATCTTGTCCGTCCTGTGTGCATACCCTCTCCCGCGCGCCGGGAGAGGGTATGCCTGGGAAAGGGTATGCCTTTCGCACGGCCGACCGTGCATTCAGCAGTTTCCTGGCGGACACCATAGAGGCGCTGATGCAGCTTCTGGGAGAGGAGGCAGAGGCGAAGGGGCGCGGTTGGCGCTACTTTAGTTTAGCTAGGGACTTTACCGGAGCGCCGTTCGCAGCGCCGCCATCGGTCGCACACGAGGCGAATAGCATCATTGTTAAGGTGCGGCCATAGAGTTTCCTAAAATTAACTAGAGGGGACTCTGGCGCTGCGATCGTTCAGCCACCATGGGAATGATGGGTAGTACACAGATTTGCCTAGTCTTCGTGCTTGCGGGCTTCGAACGCACTTGTGGCTTTGTTTATTGTTGCGTTTTCGTTCAGTTTCGGATAAAAATATGGACCGTTGTGAACTTCGTGAGCGTACTTGAATTCGTGAGCCTAAAAAGGTGAAGGTGGTGAAGCGTAACTGCTAAACCTTTGTTGAACTTTGTATTGCGGCAAAGCGAATTTGGGCCACACGCAGCCAAAAGAACGAAGACTAGGCAAGACTAGGCAAATTTGTGTACTACCCATGATTCCCATGCTGGCTGAAGCGCCGTGTGTTGCAGCCCCCCATCGACACTAGCGCCAGAGTTCCCTCTAGTGTATTTATAGGAAACTCTATGGGTGCGGCCACGTGGGTGCGGCACATTTATATGGTCTAAAACACAAGAAATGATTTTATGAGAAGCCACATCGAAAGCTTTTCGCGAAGCATTTCTTAGCGAACTTCGGTGACTTAGATAGATAGATAGATAGATAGATAGATAGATAGATAGATAGATAGATAGATAGATAGATAGATAGATAGATAGATAGATAGATAGATAGATAGATAGATAGATAGATAGATAGATAGATAGATAGATAAGATCTATCTATCTATCTATCTATCTATCTATCTATCTATCTAGCCGCCTACGACTTTGTGCTCTCCTGGCCGTAACGTTAATGGGATTTATACCAAAATTGGTATGGCATTACATGACTGTATGACAAATATGACTGACTGCTCATATGAAAATGATGACTAACTTCATATGAAAAGTATGATTTACACGCCATTGCCATAGTGCTCCTGAGGCCGTTTTCTTAACTTGATATATTCAAAAATTGGTACGATGCGACATTTCTGTATGAACAACATAAATGACAGGTGGTAATATGAAAATCATGACCTACATGTCATGTACTACATGATTTATATGCCACGCTCATGGCGCGATGACGGCCGTTTCGCTAGCATGGTCTACACCAAATGTGGCATTGCGTGAGGTGACTGTATGACGAACATTAATGCCAAGTGATCATATGGAAATCATGACATGTCATATGACCCATGACTTGTATGCCATGCTCATGGCACGCTCGCAGCCGTTTCGCTAGCTTGATATACACCAAATTTGGTATTGAGTGACGTGACTAATGACGAGCATAAATGACAAGTGGTAATAGAGAAATCATGACATGTCATGTGCAACATGACTGGCATCCCACGCTCATGGCACTCTCTTGGGCGTTTCGCTAGCTTCATATACACCAAAATTGGTATTGCGCGACGTGACTGTATGACGCACATAATTGACAGGTCCCAAGATGTAGGCCTAAATCATGATATGCATATTATGTGCAGCATGATTTGCTACTTGCTGGCTGCTTCGCATTACATCGATTCCCACATTGGGTGGGATCTGCCGTGTTTTTTGTGTACATAGACGTTCCTTTGATGCCACATGTTTTATGCGGCCCTACAGCGTGTTGGCATCTCTTTACAGTCGAACCCGCATATATCGAACTCGCCACCACCAACTAGCCCAATTCATCGCTCTGCTTAACAAGGTGGAACCCAAACTTTATTGCAGTGATCAATGCGAGCCGATATGTATGATGGCTCTCTTAGTAATCTTTCTTTCGGATAGGAGTTGTAGTGAGCTTTATGAAAAATGCATAATGAAGCTACTGACTGCGATGAGAGAGAGAAGAGAATAACAAATTTAATTTCATGTCAGTTACACGACTTTTTCGGCAATAGAGTAGGAAGGTGCAGGCACGGTGCTGTACAGCTTATAAACCGAAGATGAGTGATTCAATGCAAGGACTCCAGACAGATGCGGCATAGTCTAATTAACGAGTGAAGCAGTGTTTTATAAAGCAATAACTTTAGTGAACAGGATGAATCAGAAAAGTTCTTACGAAGTTACCCAAGCATGCCGTTGGCGTTCATGATAATATAATCGATGTGAGGTTTCCACGATAGGTTAGAAGAAATGTGGACACCCAGGTACTTATAAGAAAACAGGGTTTGAAGAGAAACATTGTTCATGTGATGAGTAGAAGGCGCGTCTGAATTACAAAAAAATGCGCATGTGCTGGTACTTTTATATCTTGTAACAAAATAAATCTAAGATTTTTAGTAAGTAATACTTCACAAAAGTCTGTACTTGATTGTCACGGCCGATTCCGCGATCTTGACGGAGTGTATGCGACTACGCGAACGCAATTGCAATAATGAGGCGACTCTGAGCAGGTGAGTCAAAGTAAACAATGAGATGACCCTGAGACACGATCCTGAGGCGCTTTCCACAACATTGCAGCAACACTACTAGTTCGTCGATCCGCAATTCGTCTCCTTCATGTCCTGGGTTTATTTCTTGTTTCGGTTTTATGCCTGTTGCTTATTCAATCGCTAATAACTACCAACAATTGCATTGAGTATTCAACGAAGCAAATATGACTTATAAAAGCGTTAAGCACTTGTGTTTTTCATTTTTTGTTCCCATAAAAGAAATAGAAGCGGCCCCACATAAATATAAACTGTGTTTCAGCCTTTTTTAAAAGCGGTCTTCGAAAATATCGATTGATGGGATTAATCGACCAAAAGCCCTCATGGATGGTGATTAATTCATGATTGATTAAACCTGTGAATAACCAATTGTTCATTGATTCCAAAATTAATTGGCCATCCCTATCACGAAGTTAGTTACTAAGCCCCACCCTCATTTCCCCCTTTTTGGCTTCGCCACTAGACAGCGTTATATATCATTATTTTCGTTCTTCGAAAGATGGGCCCACCAGGTCGTGCGCAACTTGATATCAGCGAATTGTGCTTGCCTGAGATCGTTGGTCGCACATAGCGAGGAGGGTTTCGGCCAATTACTTGGACGAGGACAGAAAGACGGACGACTCGCCAGCGGGGCGGTCTTTCTGCTCAGGTTCACCTGAGCAGTGTCATCTTTGGATTTCAACGAGGCAGATCATCCAGGAGCTATCGGCTGAGAAGAAGAGGTCGTGTGGCACAAAAAAAAAAAAAAAGGAGCTCAGTATGTGGCTAGGGACTACCAGTGCAATCCAAGGAGCCAAACAAGAATGTCGGGCACGCTTCCAAAGAGATGCCAGAACAGAAACAGGCCCAAAAGGTGTACGACTATGCAGTATCGACGTCCAGATTTCAGTCATTCTGGAGGTCAGTATCGATATGTTTCTCAAAACCTGACGTCATATCCACTTCTGAAATGACTCACGAGTACATATAAGATGTGGGAATCGATGACGTTAGCTTTGAGTTGCTACAAACTCACCCGTCCCCCCTGCCCCTCGCTCCAACCTTCAACACTCTCGCAGCCCTTACGGGAGACCGAATTTCATGACTACGGGTCGCTAGCTGATGAGATTGAGACCCCTAGGGTACGCGAAAGTTAAAGACCTGGTATAAAAAACACTGCAAACCAGATTTTTCAACCGACATTTCCCATAAATGATTGTAGACTGACCTTCGTGTTTATGCAACGAGAAATCTCACACCTGAAGTAAGTGCTCAAAATGCCTTTTGCACTTCATTGTAGCAAGCTTTATCATTTTCAAAAGTTATTTTTGCTAGCTGCTTCATATCTGTCTCAGCCGAAGGCATCAAAAGCAGCTATAGAGCGCAGGGTTCCCGTTGGACGCAAACTGGCTACGACCCCCCGTCTGGCGATGAAAAATTCAAGTTGGCTTCATGGCAACGGTTTGGTTGCTTTTAACTTCTGTTTTGGAGTATTAAGTAGCATTTCTTCATATCATGTGCAGATACTAATATGCACTGTTTCCAAGCTGTTCTCTCTGTCAGCCGATCCTCCCCCCCCACAGCAGGGTGGTGCGCGTCGAGGCACCCGCACGCGAAGCACGGAGCGCCTGCAAATGTGGGGAAGTTGCATGTATATTGCCAAACGCGTAACTGGTACCCTGTTCACGCAGCCCGCCATCTGGGCTGGTGATATACGCGCGAGCTTTTAACTTTTATGGATGGCGTATATTCTCGTGTGAACTTCGCAAAACCAGAAATCCGCAACAAAAGTAGACCGGCTTGTTCATCTTAATCGGATTTCACTATCTCAAGCGGGAGTGGTATAGTATAAGCTCCGCCAATTAAATCCAATCTGCATCTTCAAGGAAAGACTGCTTCAATGTTTAATCTAGTACTGACTAGTTGGCTGGAATGTTCCAAAAATATTTTAACACGAAAGTGTTTTATGCCGGGGTCCACCAAGATTTCAGTGACGTATTTCCGTCACGGAAGTTACATCGGAAAAATACGCACGATCAGAAAGCATCTGTCAACGGGAGTCGAACCCACGACTCTTGTTCCGCGAGAAGAGATGCCGGGCACGCTATCCACTGCGTCACGGTCACATACTCTGTAGCCTTTACAAACGCGTCTTCTATATCTACCACTGTCCTCTCGCAGTACTGTTGCTAAAGTGAAGTAATGCAACATGACCGTGAACTCCAGATAGACAGACAGACAATGAACTTTATTTTATCCTGAGGAGCTTTCGCGGGAACCCCTTATGGGGACTCGCGGAAACCGCTGGCCGCGTCCAAGTCGGGGCTGGGACACCATGATGTTCCGTCCTTTCTTGGGCCCTCTGGATTGCCTGGATTTGTGTGGAGCGATGGGCTCCGGAGTGCCTCTTCCCAGTCAGCTTCGCTGGATAGAGGGCCGTTAGGTAACGCGGGGCATTGCCAAAGCATGTGTGCTAAGGAAGAATAAGTTTCATTGCAGTACGGACAGCTTGAATCAATCTCTGTAGAGATACGACTGAGGAAGCACCGCGAGGGGAACGAGCCCGTCTGGAGCATTCGAAGTGCAACAGACTGATACCTTTCTAGCTTCGGGTGAGGAAGAGGATAGGCCCTTCGACTACGCCGATAATGTTAGGTGATTTCATTAAAAGTAAGGAGCGGATCGTTAATCTGGATTTCATCCTGTCCCCATAAGGCCTCCATGCCGCCGCGGCGCGTGAGATCTCGCGCACGGTCATGGACAAGCTCATTGAGGTTAGGTATGGTCTGATGAACGTCCGCACCTATATGGGCGGGAAACCAAGAGATGAAGTGAGTGCCAGGGTTTTTTCTTTTTTCCAGAATGGAGGCAGCTTCTCGCGCTAGGTTGCCTGATTCAAAGGCTTTGATGGCCGTTCGGGAGTCAGTGAAAACGCTGGTGCGCGAGGGGTCGGCCATGGCCAGGGCTACGGCGACCTGTTCCGCAACAGCGCTTGTAGCTAACCTGACTGAGGCAGAGGAGCGCAATTCCCCGTTACCGTCAATGACTGCCAGCGCGAAAGTGCTAGACCTGCCGTACTGAGCTGCGTCGACAAAGACAGTCGAATCTCGATTTTCGCCGGCTTTCAGGATTAGTTTCTTCAAAGCGTCGTTTCTACGCGTCTGTCCCATTAGGCGCGTTTGGAATAGGACGAGTGCAATTTTGTCGACGCCTTGACACACCTCCAGGGGGGCGACCTTAGCCCAAGCGTCGGCTTCGCTCATAGTATCCATCCATACCAAAGATAGCCCGGCGACGCTTGCCTACTTCGCCTGGCTGTAACTGCGCGTTCCACACTTGCGCTCGCCCCATGAAAAATCGCGGCCGGCCAATAGGGACGACACGACGTGTGTTGCGTTTCCCTCTAGTCGGGCAGTGGCGTTTTATACTCTAACATGCCGCGAGTAGGCGACCTTAGCCCAAGTTCGTCGTCCATTCAGTGACGCTCTCATGGCTGTCACACCACTTTCTCTGATTCTGCTCTCACCGTTAACCACTACAGCTACCACAAGCATCTATGACCACAAGGGTTTATTTAATAATTGATCATGGATGTTAGTCACCGGAATGGAGATGTATCCCGAAGAGTCAACGTGGGTGCATTCACGTTGAACACCAATAGACATTGCACGAGCTCTCTCATATCAATGTACAGTAAACATTCTACTACTTCTGTAAGGACACGTTTCACTTGCGTCTTATGCCGATTCCTATGACGAAGGGATCAACCATGAATTTTTTATCTGGAAAGAATTTTATGTATCCTACCAGCTTCCAAAGGTGTCACCTATATAAACTGGATCCTTCACTCAAGCTACAGCTTCCATCCCAACTCTGCCGCTCCGATGCGACACTGTTATGCCGCCTTTGGTTGGGTGTCGCATTTACAAAGGCGTACTCGTTTCGCATCGGTATGGCGGACACCTCTACATGCGACTCCTGCGGAACTGAAGAGACCATCGAACACGTCCTGTGCAGCTGCTCTCGCTATGACGCCCAGCGATACCCGCTCCGGATGGTTTTGAACCAACTGGACTCTAGACCATTTTCTTTACAGAAGATTCTAGGACCTTGGACGTGCGCTTCGATAGCGCAGAAAGCAACGAAAGTGCTCCTGAAGTACCTGGACTCAACAAATCTGAGCGACCGCCTGTAGACTGGATGTGCTCCCCCAAGTGTGCTCGTGATTCTGTGTATCTCTCCTTCTGTCTCTCTTTTCCTCCCTTTATCCCTTCCCCCCAGTGCAGGGTAGCAAACCGGACGTGCGTCTGGTTAACCTCCTTGCCTTTCCTTGCATCTCTCTCTCTCTACATAATTTATATGCCCGACTGGCACTGAATTTATTATAATTTCTTCATTTATGTGCAACTTAAGTAGAATGAATACCAAGCAAGATGGAAAAATTCGGCTCTAATTTCTGTGGTCTTCCTTATTCAAAATAGTACTATTTATTGTTGAATAATAGAAACTCGACTCATAATATCGCTACTGTTCTAATGGGCTACATATTTGGCGATGAAATTATATTGCATGGCTACTTTGGCTACTTTTAACTTGAGTTCTGGCTCCTTTTCAAGACCACCTAACAGCAACCGTGCAAGTGTCTCCTGTTGCTTGATTATCAGTCCATCAGCTTGCTCTATTTAACTATCACCACTAACAGCAACTCTGCAACAGTGTCTCCTGTTGCTTGTTATCAGCTGCATGTTAGAGTATAGAACGCCACTGCCCGACTAGAGGGAAACGCAACACGCGTCGTGTCGTCCCTATTGGCCGGCCGCGATTTTTCATTGGGCGAGCGCAAGTGTGGAACGCGGAGTTACAGCTTGCTCTATTTAACTATCACCAATTTCCATGCCGGCACTTTAAGGATAGCGGCACGTGAAAAAGTGTCAATATTCTGGTGTGATATGTTGTTGACGAAAAAAATCACAGTTTCGCCACTAGGGCGAAGCAATGAATGCGATAGCAAGAAATTAGTTTGTCACACGAAGAACGACAAGCAGCTCGATACTAGCAACGCGCCGCCGCAGCACAAAGGAGGACGCTCGAAAAGGACACATGGGTATACACAGGACAAGCGTGAACTAACAACTGTCGCAGTTGTTACGTATCTGTATTTGAGCGACGCGCTGTGAGTGTCCACAAATGCAGAAGCCGACACTGTTGTTGCTGTTGCCTCTGACATGGCTCATACCCACTCAGGGGGGTTGGTCAAGGATTGATTATATAATTATATGACTTTTCGACGCTGTTTGACACTTCTTTTTCTTTTAAAGTGCGGCACGCGGAATGACCCCTCTGCGTCTCCTGCCACGCGGTGGCGTCTGACGCGTGCCCGGTGTTCTTTTGTTTCATTCTACATCATGAGTGGTACAGAAGGGAGCCACGTTTTCGTACGCATCTCAAGGGCAATTTTCAATTTGAAAGAAACTGTAAAAGCGTCGTGGATAGAAAACACGCTCAAGCTGTTGCGAGATCTGCGTACCGCGAGCGGCAAATGGTGCATATGAATAGCTCGCCGTTATATCGCTGGCACGAGCATGACCTTTGGCTGTGCTGGCTAGCAGGCTGCGGAGCGAGGGGTGGCTGGTTCAAACCCCCGTAAGGTGATCCGGAATGACGGCGTCGACATGCAGACGGCGACGGCGAAAATCAGCCGAGACTGTCCATGTTGTCGCAGGTTATAATAAAACACAGGGGCTTTATTCGGAGAAGTACGGCGTGTCGTACTCGGAGACACACTCAGAGAGAGAGAGCCGCCAAGAACGTCTTCTTCTTCACTCTCTTGTGCCGCGCCTCTCGCGCAGATCCGTGGTCTTCCTTGTCGTCACTAGCGCACAGCTAGATCGAACTATGGACGCGGCATTACCCTCCCACCAGAGTGAGCATCGTCTCGATGCTCACCAAGTAGCAGTCAATGCATAAGGTAGCCAGTGGGCGTTCATATCACTCGGAAAAATACGGCTTCATGCGGACCACGTGCACTGTCTCAGGCAGATGCTGACGGCGTTTCGAACAAGAAGAGCCGTCAGCCACGACTTCGTACGTGACGTCGCTAAGACGGCGCAGAACCTTGTAGGGTCCGAAGTATCGGCGTAGGAGTTTCTCCGAGAGGCCTCGCCGTCGTACAGGGAACCAAACCCAGACTCTTTCCCCAGGTTTATAAGCGACGAATCGATGGCGGAGATTGTACCGTTGGGCGTCAAGTTCTTGCTGATTGGTTATTCTGACGCGGGCAGGCTGTCTTGCTTCCTCGGCGCGCTCAGTGAAATCTGCGGCGTCTGCCTCTAAATCATCGCAGTCATGAGGCAGCATAGCATCAAGCATCGTTGTCACTTCTCTGCCATGAATTAGTGTGAACGGTGTCATTTTCGTTGTTTCCTGGCGTGCCGTATTGTACGCGAATGTGACGTACGGCAAAATTCGGTCCCAATTCTTGTGCTCCATGTCGACGTACATGCAAAGCATGTCGGCAAGAGTCTTGTTGAGTCGTTCCGTAAGCCCATTTGTTTGTGGGTGATAAGCTGTCGTCTTCCTATGCGCTGTACCACTGAGCATAAGCACAGTGCGCAGAAGTTCGGCTGTAAACGCGGTACCTTTGTCTGTTATGACGACCGTGGGAGCACCATGTCTCAGCACAATGTTCTCAACGAAGAACCGGGCCGCTTCAGCTGCAGTGCCACTCGGAATCGCCTTGGTCTCCGCGTATCGGGTGAGGTAGTCCGTCGCCACTATAACCCACTTGTTGCCGCTGTCCGATGTTGGAAATGGACCCAGAAGATCCATTCCAATTTGAGCGAATGGAGTTTCCGGGACTGGAACGGGATGTAATAGCCCAGCGGGTTTGACCGGTGGTACCTTGCGCCGCTGACAGTCAATGCATGTTCGTACGTAGTGTTTCACCTCCGCTGCGATTCTTGGCCAGTAGTATTTTTCTTTGACGCGTCTCAATGTTCTTGTGAAACCTAGGTGGCCCGAGGTGGCTTCGTCATGACAGGCTTGCAAAATTTCTTTGCGGAGGGTTTCGGGAACTACCAGCAGATAGCTGTTTCCTGATGATGAGAAATTCTTGTAGAGAATTCCGTTTCGTAAACAGAATGATGATAGATTCCTCGAAAACACTCTCGGCGCGTTCGCGGCTCGTCCTGTCAAGAACTCTATGAGCGAGTTGAGCTCCCGATCATCTTGCTGTTGGCGAGAGATGACAGCCGCATCAACAACTCCTAAAAAGCCCGTGTATTCGCCATCCTCTGTAGTCGGCGGTTTAATCGGTGATCTCGACAGGCAATCGGCATATAAGTGTTGCCTTCCCGACTTGTAGACTACAGTCATGTCGTACTCTTGAAGCAGTAAGCTCCAGCGCGCCAAACGTCCGGAAGGGTCTTTCATGTTGGTCAGCCAACAAAGAGAGTGGTGGTCGCTTACGACTTGGAAAGCACGGCCATATAAATACGGGCGAAACTTTGCAACTGCCCAAACGACAGCTAGACACTCCTTCTCAGTTGTTGAGTAGTTGGACTCAGCACGTGTCAAGGTTCTGCTCGCGTAGGCAGCTACTCTCCCTGCACCATCTTGGCACTGGACAAGAACAGCACCTAGGCCCAGATTGCTGGCGTCTGTATGGATGGCTGTCGGTGCATCCTCATCAAAGTGAGCAAGAACGGGTGGAGTTTGTAGACGCTGCCGCAACTCGTTGAACGACGCTTCTTGCTCTTCGCCCCATACAAACGCAACATCTTCCCTTGTGAGGCGGGTGAGTGGAGAGGCGATGTGCGCAAAGTCAGCTATAAACCGCCGGTAGTAGGCGCAGAGACCCAGGAAACGTCTGACCGCCTTCTTATCCACAGGTCTTGCGAACTTGGCGACCGCTGCAGTTTTACCGGGGTCAGGCCTAACACCTTCCTGACTGACCACATGTCCCAGGAATTGAAGTTCTTCAAAGCCGAAGTGACATTTTTCAGGCTTCAATGTTAGTCCTGCGGACCGTATGGCTTGAAGCACAGACAGCAGCCGTTTTAGGTGTTCTTCAAACGTGGCCGAAAAAACAATCACGTCGTCGAGGTACACAAGGCATGTTTTCCATTTTAGACCGGACAGAACGGTATCCATGAGTCTTTGAAACGTGGCTGGGGCCGAGCATAAACCGAATGGGAGGACTTTGAATTCATAAAGCCCGTCCGGTGTCACGAATGCGGTCTTTTCTCGGTCGCGCTCATCTACTTCTATTTGCCAGTATCCACTTTTAAGGTCCATTGACGAGAAGTAGCGCGCATGCCGTAGCCTCTCCAAAGAGTCGTCGATCCGTGGCAGCGGATACACATCTTTCTTCGTAACGTTGTTTAGCTTACGGTAATCAATGCAGAAACGCAAGCTGCCATCTTTCTTTTTCACGAGTACCACCGGTGATGCCCAGGGCCTTTTGGATGGCTGGATTACATCATCCTCTAGCATCTTCTTGACCTGCTGCTGTATTACTTCACGTTCTTTCTGAGCGACGCGATATGGGTTCTGTCGGATCGGTCTTGCTGTTTCTTCCGTGATGATACGGTGTTTCGTCAGAGGCGTTTGACCCACTCGTGACGTCGAGGAGAAACAGTCCTTGAACTGGTCAAGCAGCTCCAAAAGATGGCATCTTTCAGTCGGTGTTAGACTTGGACCGATGTCGACAGATGGTGGAAGCGGAGCTGAAAGAGCCGTTGCTTCCCCTTGCATAGCAAGACAGTCGTAAGAGTAATCGAGCTCCTCGATGTATGCCACAGCAGTGCCTTTACCGATGTGTCGTCGCTCATTCGTCAAGTTCGTCAGAAGCACCTCCGTACGCCCATCAACTAAACTGACGATGCCACGAGCGATGGCAAGGCCTTGGCGAAAGAGAAGGGCAGTGATGCGTTCGGCTATGGCGTCTTCATTACAGTGCACGCCGCAATGGACGGAAACAAGACTACATGACAGCGGCGGCACGCAGACGTCTTCGTCGACCACACGTAACACCCTGGGTTCTTGGTCTGCGTCATGGGTCACGGGCTTGTCAGAGGCGAATGTTATCATGCCGTCACGTATGTTGACAACAGCACCGTACTCTCTTAAGAAGTTCATTCCCAGTATCAGAGGTTTGCAGCCATTCCCAGTATCAAGAAGTCCATTCCCAGTATCAGGATCACGAATGTGGCTACAAAAGCTACATTCCCGATCGTGAGTCTTGCTGTAGATTTGCCCGTGGGTATCATTATCTGGCCTCCAGCGTTTCGAATATAAGGGCCCGTCCATTCCATTCTGACTTTCTTGAGCTCGTCTGCCAGTCGCTCACTCATAATAGAAAAGTCTGCGCCAGTATCGACTAAGGCCGTCACTTCAAGCCCATCAATCGTCACAGCGAGGTCGGCAGTCACAGTTTGCTCGGTGGAATCTGGTTCGTCGCTCTCGTGTTTCGGCAGCAATGGGGGATTTTCGGCAATTTGACGACTTGCAACCTTCCCCCCCAGAGGTCACTGCTTTCAGTTTCCCTGCCGCGGGCTGTGAGACCGACCCCTGGCGGCGTCAGCAAAACTGCGGCGGCTCGGTGAAGCAAAACGAGCCGGAGATGGTGAGCGCGTCCGGAAGGTGGCTGAGCTCTCCTGCTGGCCAGCCAAGTCGTCGTCGATGGGGGGCATGGCTTTCAGTGAACTGTCGGCGCGTAGCAGCAGGTGCACTTCCGCGGTATCCAGCTGGGCGATGAGGGCAAAAGCGGTAAATGTGCCCTGGCTCTCCACAATTGTAGCACAGTGGCCGGCGATCCGCAGTGCGCCATATGTCGGTCTTACGCATATAGGGTCGCCTTACGGAATCCTGCTGGGCCCAGGCTGCCAGAGGATGCGGTTGGTGGTACTGCGGCGCCGGCATGGGCAATGGTCGACGAACAGCGTCTGCATAGCTGTATCCATTCGGCTGGTAGGATACTTCTGGAGCCAATGGACGACGCACTACGTCTGCGTAGGTATATGCGTTCGGCTGGTACGGCGGATCGGGGTATTGCTCGGGAGAGGCAAATGCTTGTCGAAGTTCGTGGCGAACGACTTCAGCAACGGAGGCAACCGTGAACTCCTGCTGCGGTGGTGCTTGCGACGGTGATGTGCCCCTTGCTTGCTCCTTCGCAATCTCCTCGCGCACGATCTGTCGAATCAGCTGGCGAAGGGAACACTCGTCGGTCGCGGTCAGTGCTGCGGCACCTGCAGCTGCGCCGGTGGCCAGGCGGTCGCACTGATGGCACCGTTGTTGCAGTGCACGCTCTATGGCGGTGGCCTCCCTGATGAACTCGTCGACTGTTGTCGACGGATTGCGCACAATGCCAACAAACAGCTGCTCTCGGACGCCCCTCATGAGATGGCTTAGCTTTTTAGCCTCGGACATGTTGGGGTCCGCGCGGTAGCACAAACGCACCATATCCTCAGCAAGCATGGCGACGCCTTCCTGTAGCTGTTGGGTGCGTGACTCCAGAAGGCGTTGTGCGTTTTCACGTCGGTTTGCGTTACCGAAGGTTTCGAGTAACCGACGGCAAAACTCGTCCCATGTCGTCAAAGTCGCCTCGCGGTTGATGAACCACGTCTTCGCGCCGTCTTCAAGGGCGAAGTATACGTGGAAGAGCTTCTCGTCGAGGCGCCAGTGGTTGGACTTAGCTACCCGCTCGAACTGCTCAAGCCAGTCTTGCGCATCTTCGTTGGGGCGACCATGAAATGGTTCGGGGATGCGAATATTCTGGACTGTCACCGGTGCAGGGCTCCTTGAAAATGCCATTTCTTGAGCAGGGGTGGCTGTCGGAAGCAGTGGTCGAAAATTCTGGTCCCAGACCTTGAAGGCGACGGCTTGAGCGGTGGACAGGCGTCTCCACGCGTGGCGGTCTCGTGGGGCTGGATGCAGGGCTACTCGCAGGAGTACTGATCATGAGGCGATGGTACCCAGCTCCTCCACCAGTGTCGCAGGTTATAAAACACAGGGGCTTTATTCGGAGAAGTACGGCGTGTCGTACTCGGAGACACACTCAGAGAGAGAGAGAGCTTGTTCTTGTTCTTGTTAACGACTTCAGCAACGGAGGCAACCGTGAACTCCTGCTGCGGTGGTGCTTGCGACGGTGATGTGCCCCTTGCTTGCTCCTTCGCAATCTCCTCGCGCACGATCTGTCGAATCAGCTGGCGAAGGGAGCCGCCAAGAACGTCTTCTTCTTCACTCTCTTGTTCCGCGCCTCTCGCGCAGATCCGTGGTCTTCCTTGTCGTCGCTAGCGCACAGCTAGATCGAACTATGGACGCGGCAATATAATTGCTATCGCAATAAAAGAAGTATACGATGCTGTTGGAGGTCAACCAACTAGCTGAGCATAAGCTGCGAAGATGAAGAGGTAAGAAGCCTTATTACTCTACTTCTTTCGTTTGTTTCCTAACACATATTTAATCTTAGTACATAATCGCGTCTTGAATGAGAATGAAAAAGATGACAAAAACAGAGCTTATTTATTAATTAGTATCAATCACCTTATTATCGGCCAATTATAGAGAATCCCCGAATGATATTTTTCGTCAGATCGGCATGAACATCAAGAGCAGCGTTTGCAAGTTCGCCATTACAGCTAAGAGGGAAGAACGTTACTGGAAAGATGTCCCACAGCGAAGGCTACGATATCCTACCTGCCAAGCAGTGGAAGAGACAACTCGATATGGACAGGCCATGCGGCGCGGTGAGCTCTGAAGAGACGTGCTGGCTGTGTTACGATTTTGTGGCATGGAACGCAGTGATGCGTGCGCTTGACATAAAGCTGGCCGAGACGAGGCCAGGAACGCTGCTTCTGCGGTGGACGTCCAACGCACATGTGGACAGTGACTCATTGACCAGAGCTCGTGAGGCGTCGTCTTTGGCTTCGTGGCTCCTGTGTCACCACCCCTGCGTTCAGGAGCTCAACTTGAGTTATCCCATACGCAGCAAGAACCTCGTGAAACAACTACCATTTCAGATTTACCCGCGCCCTCAGTCGTCGACGCGCCCTTGTCGCAAACTCCGTGCCCTGAATATCAGCCTAAGCTCAAACGACTGTCTAGATCTGCAAGACTTGGACGCTATCGTCGGCCTCGAGGCGCTATACATTCACGTTGGTGAAATGGGCCGCCCTTTCGCTGCTCAAATCGACGCACTCATGGAGCGCAACTGCCGCACGCTGAAACTGGTTGAGATCTTGGATAGTCAGGAGAATCGCGACGGCCTGAGAATGATTGAACGCCTCGTCGCTTGCGAGTCCCTGACGCTCAAGGCATACGTCATTAGAACCCCAGTGCCGGACATCTATGCAGTGAGAGGCCTGATGCGTGATTCGGCAAACTTAAAACACGTAACTCTCCGTCCGATCGTTCCGGCAAATGTTTCCGTCATCGCGAGTGCTCTCGAAACGAATCGCACATTGACGAGGCTCTCGCTCGGCGTCGAGGCATGCAGGTCACTCGGAGAACTGTTCACAGCACTCGAAGTCAACGAATGCCTCAAAGAACTTTTTCTGCATGGCTACCCCGTACATATAACTGGGAGCTGTGCGCGAGCCGTGGCGTCCGCACTGAAGAAAAATAACTGCCTTCAAGGACTCGATATGGGAGCGGTTATTCTCCATGACGGCGAAGGACTGGGCCAGTGGACGAGGGCCTTGTCGAAGAATTGCAGCTTGCAGTTTCTCAACATAGCCTGCTGGCACCTTCCCATGAGCGAAGTTTCAAAGTTGTGCGAGGCGCTTCGGATAAACAAGAGCTTAAGAGCACTGAAATTATCGGCGATAACGGCTACGGAAGAAGAAAGGTACGTGCTAACGTTTTACTCGTCGGCGTTCCGGCCGAATACATGCTCATTTGAAGCTTTTGCTGATTTGAGTTTTTGCTTAACGCACACTGAGATAGCAAATTGTTTGCGAACGCTTAAAATAACGGCCTTTCTGTAGAAAAAATATTTTCTATGTTACGGGCACATTTGTTTCATTTTTTATAAACCAGGATCGAGCGAATCGTATATAGGCGCGTATACTTGTGATCTTATTGCTCGTCTATGCATGATTGTTCACTTGCTGTTAACCGTTAATATTCTTCACAACCATTTGGTTCTTTTTTCAGAACATCTCTGGCACTTCAGTTGCTCAAGGACGAATGTTACGACAGAGTGCAATGTCAACCCTGGACAGAGCCATACCTCCGAATTCTGTCGCCAGTTCTGGCTTCTTCCGTGTCAGACACCAAGGAGCTGTGCCTGTCGGACATTGGACAGCTATCACATGACAGCGTCAGCCAGCTGTTCAATGCCCTGGTCTCAAACAAGAAGGTCAAGCGTCTGACTGTGGCCGTCAGACAAGAGCCCGACCACGGTGTTGCTCTTCTGTGCGGAATATTGAAGAAGAATCGATCCATCCAGTTCCTCAGCATCGAAGTAAAGAACGAGAATTCTGCGAACGAGGTTTTACGCGCACTGGCCGTGAACACAGCCATAACAAATCTTGAAATAACTTTTAGTGCTGCTGTTGTGGAGGAAACAACGGCAGCATTTTCCGACATGTTGTCGCGCAACAACGCCTTAACAAGTGTTTCGGCCTACTTCGATGTCGATGACGCTCGACCATTCATGGAAGCATTTGCGCAAGGATTGTCCGCGAACAGAGTGATCATAAACTTTGGCTACAGGGTGCCGGCCAGCACTTACTGCCCGCCTGGTATATTTGAATCCGTTCAAAGGAATAAGGCGTCACTGAACCGGGCTCTGGACTTTGTCCTTGAGCGCCGAGAAGACAGGCACTGTGCGGGGTGCTTTGAACTCTTCTTCGGACGTTCCTGCCTGATGACCAACCTAGTGGCAATCGCTGGGCTGTCGGATGCCGAGGCACGAATGCGCGTCGCTGCTGCTGAGAACCGACGACGGGAAAAGTACCTGGTTCTCACAGGTGTCATCCGAGGTTACGTCGTTTGCTGGCCGGCTGACACCACGCAAATCGACGCGCTGAACTGGGACTGCTGGCATTCCATTGTGCGCTACCTGAACGTCACTGACGTCTGTTCTGAGTAACCTCGAAGGTGTTTCTTTTCTTTTGCGATAGTAATAAAAATAATCGGGGGGCGTGAAGGATCACGGGAAAAGATTAATCATTAGTGCTATTTTGGAACATATTTGCAGACGATGCCAGATACTCTGCGTGTTTGGGCTAGTTGGTACTCCATTTGAACAGCTCTGAAGTTGCGCTATTTAGCTGTTCAGCCAGATACTGAATTGAAATATTGAAGTCATGATACCGAACACCTACAAGAAGCTCCTTCAATTAGCCCTGAAAATTTGCTTTGATGCTACCCTTAATCTTGTTTTTAGAACTATTGCTAGGACATCAATTACGGAGACTGTTTCTGTGTTCGTACCTGCAGATGAGTATTAATAAGCTAGGTCGTAGAAGAGTGTTGGCGTTCTCGCTAGTTAAGCTATGTAACCGAGCGCTAGTTCAGCCCCTCCTCAATTTTGCCCCTTCCAGGTAGCTTAAAATATTCTTGGTTAAAGAAGGTTTATTAAATTTTAAAACAAATGCCATATCGTTCCTCAATGAAACTGCCCTCATCAGAATCGCTAACGTGGTCAAGAAGGCGCATGGTCTCGAGTTGGAATTTTTATTTTCCATATAAACCCCCAAGAGTATATGCCATTCAGTGCAATAGTGTCTCGAACAAGGACTTCACAAAAGCTGTATGCCGTTTCACGCTACGTTTAGAGACATCTAGCGACACTTGTTTTTATCGAACCATTTCGCCATTTCGAGCGTTCTATTGTGCACTAAAATAGGGGCAGTGGCCCTAAGAAATGATCCGCGGCGAATCAGTTCTCCTAGGAATACAAAAGTTGCGCCCGACAGAACCGAACAAAGACAACACACATTAAAACCATGGAAGCATAGGGGACATTATTGGTAGGTTTTACAGCGGAGCAAGACGTGTTTTGGGCAAGTTGGTTCATTCTTGATGTGATACTAACGAGAGCTAAGAAAAGGGACGGACAACTTCTCAGAACACGAATTGTGATAACCCTACAAACGGAAAGATTGTTTATTTTATTGCCTAAAACGAACCCTGTTTTAAATTCGAAGCATTTCTTAGCGAACTTCGGTGACTTGGTACGTATCTATCTGTCTAGCTGCCAACGACTTTGTGCTCTCCTGGCCGTTTGGTTAATGGGATGTATGCCAAAATTGGTATAACAACATGACTGTATGACGAACATAAATGACAAGTCATAAGATGTCATGAACGGCATGATTTACATACCACGGTCTTAGACCTCTTGCGGCCGTTTCGTTAACTTGATTGTTTCAAAATTGGTATGGCATAACATGACTGTATGACGAGCATAAATGACAGGTGATAACACAAAAATCATGACATGCTTGTCATGTAATACAGAATTACATGCCACGCACACGGGGCTCTCAAGGCCGTATCGCTAGCTTGGCATGTACCAAATTGATATTGCGTGATGTGACTGTATGACGAACATTAATGACAGGTATTAACATAAAAATCACGACATGCATGTCATGTACGATGGATTACACATACCACGCTCATGGTGCGCTCGCGGCCGTTTCGCTAGCTTGACATGTACGAAATTTGGTATTGCGTGACGTGACTGTATGCCGAACATAAATAACCGGTGGTAACGTAAAAATCTTGACATGCATGCCATGTACGAAATGACTAGAGTGACCACAAGTCCCGTTTAGGCGGGACATGTCCCGATTTTTCGGCTGGGGTCCTGCTGTCGCGCCAACCTGTTTGCAGGACGGTGTTTTGTCCCGCTTTCAGCCGAAAGCCGCCTCGAAGTCGCGATCAGCTAGCCCGGCTACCACACCCCTTTTCTATACATGGCTATGATCTGCTTTCTCTCTCTCTCTACGTTTCTCTTTGTTCTATCTTTCATTCTTTCTATCTTGCTTTCTCTTAATTTTTGAAAGTGTTTTATGCCGGGGTCAATGTGGCTCACACCAGCTGTGGGTGATCGGTCAGTAATTCGGTGGTTCTATAAATTTAAATAAAAGTTGAAATTTGGGAAGTTGTACAGTGTAGCTTGAAGATAAAAGTTAAAATTGAGGTGCGCCTTTTTTGCAAAGCTCGAGGGCGCGGATTCAATTCCCGGCCACGGCGGCCACTTTTCGAGGGAAGCGAAATGCAAAGAACACCCACGTTCGTAGATTGTGGTGCACGTTAAAGAAGCCCAGGTGATCGAAAATTTGCGGCGCCTTCCACCACAGCGTCTATCATGAACATATCGTGGTTTTGGGACGTAATACCCCAACAATTATCATCATTAATTGCACATTTGGGCTAAGATCGAACTGACGATGTTGTGCGCTTGTTGGCAAACTCGTAGTTTGCACGCTGTTAACTCTGCGCGCCATCGATGCTGAGGCCATCGAGCCAGTTTCTAATCTTGATGCACAACGCGCGTTTTCGTGTGAACTTGACAAAAACAGAGATTCGCAACAAAATGAAGCCGGACTGGTCCTTTTCAACCAGGTATCGTGACTTGAAGTCGAACTGGCATTATAATAACTGCATATTAATCATTTTTGGTCCCCGACTTCTAACACGACCTCCTTTTACGATCAATGTTCTTATACTGGCTGGCTGGCTGGAATCTTCCGATCTTACACTGTCTCAACTACTCTAGTTAAGCTATACTATGCAGGCGCAGGAAATTTATAATTTGTTCATTTATTCGCAACTTGTTCATGGCATGAAGACCAAGCAAGAGGAAAAAAAACTGTACTCTTATTTCTATTTATTGCTCATTCGAAACGATATTATTCATTGTTCAATAATAAAGAAAACTCTTTTCATAATACCACTTTTCTACCATTTGGCTACAAATTTGGCGATAAGATTAAATGGCTTGGTTACTTTGGCTACTTTTAGCTTGAGTTCTGGGACCATTTCGAATCTACCCAGCGGCAAACCTGCTGCCGAAAATGAGGTAGCATAAGTTGCTGGACTTCCACCAGGGTTGGAAAGCTATTTATAGCACGTAATTTTTTGTGCAGCACGAGTATCCACTCTGTGAAAATGGGGCTAAACGTAGGCATGGAAACACCACAGTTCAACCATAGTGTGACGTTGTTGTGACGTCGACGAAGGCAGCAGGCGACGTGTCCAAGATGGAACTGTTTATTAGGCCGAACTTGTGGCTCGTAAACGGAAAGTAAGATTACAGCAATACACGCTGGCACTGATAGCGGCGAACAGAGCGTCGGCCGTCGATCAACTGGCGAGCGGTGAAGCGCGTCGGCATTTATAAGTGTGGCATCGAATATTCCAGCCTTATCGCTGGTTGTCGCGCAAGCTCTGGAATAAGCTCGAGTGTTCGCGCTTCGCGCGCAATCTTAACAAAATGATCTATAACAATCGCGAAGCTTCTCGAACAAAGAGGCGCGGTTTGCGATGAGCGTTGCTCACAGTCTTTGTGGGCGAAAACCGAATACAGCAACTGTGAAAATTAGAAACGCGCGTGGCAATAGTTTATTCCCATAGTTTTATTCCCATATCACCGTTGTTATTACCACGGCCACTCGCCATTCATTTTCACCGCACACATTTCACGTCACTCTCGTGATTTTAATACTTATATGTTTTACGCATCTCTATTGCGCAGAACTTTAGGCCCGTATACGGCCACTTAACATAATTATTGTTCACATGCGATATCATGTCCTGGCTCTCTTTGGCCACCACTGGTTTTTGCGTCATTAAGCATACATCCTCATCCGTTGCACTTGTGACCGCGCCCTTGCGAAGACTGCGCTCGAGTATCTGGGAACCTTTCAGATTTTTTGGAGTCTTCTGTAGGCTGGAGCGCGAAACACGAACAGTGCAGTTTATTCTGGAACTAACCCGGCCACGAACAATAGCACTGGAATTTTCGATGTCACACGTACAAAATGCCGATGCGCTTTACTGTCGATCAGATTAATCAACGGCCGACGATTGTTCCCGCCGCTACCAGTGTACAGCGCCTTCTGTCTAACGCTGTCTAACGCCGCAGCTTTGCATTAGCCAGCGCACTGCCGGCAGTGCGGATACGAGGCAGTTTTCGAAGACGCAATAGTCCTGTCTAAAGAAAGGAAATTGTTAGGCCGCAGGCAGTGGCGTAGCCAGGGGGTGGCACACCGGGCACGTGCCCCCCCCGAAATTTTTTTTCGCCATGGCATACATAGCGAAAAATTGCCATTTCAAGGGGGTGCCCTCCCCGAAATCAAGGAGGTGCCCCCCCCCGAAAAAAATTTCTGGCTACGCCCCTGGCCGCAGGTTTATCGAGGCGTTCCATATGAGGAGGAAAGGGGAGGGAAGCATTAGCCACCCATCTATTATTCACTCTAAGAAAAAAGTCGAGTATTTTGGGAGTATTTCTGCTACACAAAAATAATCGTCATCTGGCTTGCTCACGTTTCTTCTCTTGAAAACCCGGCTCTCGGCACATTCCTATCAAGAATGCTATGTCACGCCGATAACGCGCGCGGCGTTCGTGACCGGGAAGTGCCAGGACGGCGGTGATAACGCCAGGAAACAACGCGGGGTAGATGACGATTATAGTTGTGTAGCAAAAAAGACACCCTTTTTACTCGATTATTTCTTAGTGTTCTTACTGACAAAGAGTATGCGTATCTCTGCTCCACGTGCCACTTAACCAGTCGAGTATATATGCGGTTCTCTCCCTTGTGCACTTGTTCTCATGCACATCGTGTTTTCTCATGTTCTTTTTTTTCATGGCCTGTCACGTGTCTTTTTGATAGCTTTTAGCTGCTTCATTGTTGACCCCTAGGGGGGACATGTCATACGGGCTGAGACTGTTAAAAAGGCTTATTTCACCCTTCAATAAGCCCACTTGTTAGTCTGCGCTTCTTATAGCGATAGCAATTATATGGACAGTCTCGACGGATTTTTGCCGTCGCCGTCATGTCCCGTGTAAAGTCCAAACTGATAAGATCCCTCAGCGCATCGTACGTTCCACCCGCGCGTAATAGCACGCGAGCGGGTACGACGAACGCGGCTGAAGCGCAGATCAATGGCCTCCGAGATGGCGGGCGCGTGGCGGGTTTTTTTCCGGCCGTCCCAATCGCACGGAGAGAGCGTATTTCCCGAGGTAGGCGTGGCCCGCTCTTTTCTCCGCACCGCGGCGCACTTACTTGGGATAGGATAGGGTTCCTCGATGCGCGCGCCCCCTTGGAGGGTGGAGCCATTCTTTGAGGGGGGTGAATGCCGCCTTCCGATCGGCGGCCGCCATTCGGCTGCCCCCCGCCTCGTCGCGGCTGGTTGAGTGAGACAGGTGCGCGGCGTTTTCTTGGACAAAACGCCCGGGTGTTGCGTGCCACAGTGCACAAACCGCTCGCGAAATGGCTATAAGATGTTCAGATTTCCGAAAGATCAGAACAGGCGACTCCTGTGGCTGGTAAAGATCAAGCGCGACAAGTGGCAACTCGCGGACCGTTCGTGTTTGTGCAGCCTAAGTTATGCCATTTTAGCATTTGGAGAGTTATAACTCGCCGCGCTTACGCTGGCCTTCTCGCTCGACGTAACTCGCCGCAACGTATACGTTGCCGAAAGAATACTTTCGGGGCACTCACTCTTCTCGCACTGTAGGTAAACGACGCCTTGGCGTTTGTCAGCTGGTTCCCGGACGCGTATTGCCGAACGGTGACGGCGTATGTGCGTGTACGTGTGTGTTTGTGCGCATGTACGCATGATTGTGTGTGCGTGTACGCGTGCGTGTCTGTGTGCACGCGCGCGTGTCTGTGTGTGCGTGCGTTGCCGCTGTGCGCGCGTGCGTGTGTGTGCGCGTGCCCGTGTGTATGTACGTGTGTGCGCATGCATGTCGGTGAGTGTGTGTATGCGTGCGTGTACGTGTGTGTGCGTGCGTGTGTGGGTGTACTTATGTGTGCGCGTGTTGTTGTGTACGTGTGTGTGTGCGCGCATGCGTGTGTATGTGTACGTGTGAGTGCGAGCCTGTGTGTGTGTGCGTACGTGCGAATGCGTGTGCGCGAGTGCATATCTGCGTGCCTGTGTGGGTTTGTACGTCTGTGCGTGTGTATACGTATACGTGCGTGTACGTGTGTCTGTGTGTGCGTGTGCAGGCATGTGTGTGCGCGTACGTGTATGTTTGTGCGTGTGCGCATGATTTTGCGTGCATCTGTGTGTGTGTGCGTGCGAGCATGTGCGCATGCGTGTGTGTGCGTGTGTGTTTCTACGCGTGTGCGTGTTTACGCGTGCGTGTGTGTGCGTGGGCGCGTGGGCGTATGCGTGTGTGCGCGTGTGTGTGTGTGCGTGCGTGTGTGCATGATTTAATGCCACAAACTTCATGACCTAATGCCATAAAAGCCGTATGTAGAGCCCCAAATAGTATGATATGTATTCAACATTTTTTTCTTTTTGTCCATCTGCTATTTACAGTAAGGTAAAAGAGATGAAAACAAAATTCAGAATACTGTGCTTTGCAGGGTGCGGTCCGTAAATAGGGTAGCTGATAAATAATTCGAAAACAAGATCTGAAAATATGGTGTGCATTCACAGTTTTTCTCTTTTCCCGTGACAGCACGTGGTTTTTTTTTAATTCTTTTTTTTCGCACGGCAGGCAAACTGTTTTTACACTTTTGTGGAAGGCACAAAACACACAGACACAATGAAATGCCATGAGACTTGGGTGCGTGTGTTTCGCATCTTTAACCAATATTAAATAGTTACCGGCTAGCTTAAGAAGATGCTAACTGAAGGTCTTGACGCGGCTGGCGTGGACGGTAGTTTTCAGCTGCGAGCAACTCCAGCTGCTAATGTCGCTTTAAAAATAAAGATTAGAGAATAGAAATCTGAGACCTTCACACTCCCGATGCAAAAACTT
The DNA here is from genome assembly GCA_030522465.1 of Rhipicephalus appendiculatus. Classification (NCBI taxonomy): domain Eukaryota; kingdom Metazoa; phylum Arthropoda; class Arachnida; order Ixodida; family Ixodidae; genus Rhipicephalus; species Rhipicephalus appendiculatus. Next base: position 54,778 of record JALIZH010011312.1, read on the forward strand.
TGTATTTTTGTCATGTTGTTTGAGTACCACTCGTTTTGACGCAACGAACTGTGCATGCAGCCGCGCGACGCCCGTTGGCTGCCTATCGTGGCTATGGGTGGCCTGCGGAGAGGGCATCGTAATGGCGGACGCCGTAGCAGACGACGCTGTTGTCTCCACCCTCCACGGCGGCGGAGGGGAGCGCGCGCATCGAGGAACCCTAGGATAGGATAGGGCATGGAGGAAGAAAATACAAAGGAGGGAGCATTACGTCACGCAGCCAGCGCCCGTTTTGAAGCCAGCCGTGTCGGCCCAACACGTGACCTTTTGCGTCAGGATCACGCAAGCAACGAGACTTGGCGAGACTTCGGGTAGAGTGTACTAGAACTTTTGAGTGGCGCGAGCGGCTGCCTGGGCGCGGGCCCTTCAGCGTGGAAAGGTGCGGTGGCGCTGGCGTCGACCAATCTTCCCGGGCGGATGGCTGGCAGGCGCTCCGCGTACGTGTTGGTACCTCTCCGTCGCGCCGATAGTGCGCCGCCCAGGGCGATCTCCCTCCTTTTTCTTCCCTGTTATACCTCCTCCTTTTTCATAAACATGCCTGAGCAAAGATTTTTCGATATTATTATTATTATTATTATTATTATTATTAAAGTTGGTGCCTACCGCACTTCAGCTTGAAGCGGCGCAGCGCATTTTACAATGTGCCGAACGCTTTTTTTTTATTTCGTACACGTTACACTTTCTTAAGCGAAACGAGCTAGCCGGTACACATCGGAAGGCCAAAAAAAAGAAAAAAAAAGGAAAGAATATGTTGCACACGGAAGGAAGAACTCTTGGCCCACTCCATGTAGAACACGACAACTGGAATGGAATAAGGGGCGCGTTGCTTCAGGTTTCGTTCACACATGACAGAAAAAAAAAAAAAAAAAAAACGCTTTATTGACGTGGTCTGAATAACAGCAGAGTTTTTTCGAAGCTCCCTTTTATTTTAAAAGATTGGAATGCATTCATTATAGTAGCCCCTACAAAAATGCAAACACGTTTCTACTGCAGAAAAACGTCTTTAGTAACCCCTTTATTTTAAAAGATTGAAATGCATTCATTGTAGTAGCAGCTACAAAAATGCAAACATGTTTCTACTGCATAAAAACGTCTTTAGTAACACTCTAGTGGATGATTTTGAGAGTTTAAAAATGCAACACCACTGCACAGCAAAGCAAAGTTGTAGCAGTACACTACAACTAATAATAATAATTGAGACCATAAAATACAATGTTTGCATATTTATACAATACAATGATAATAAAAAGGTTGTCAAAAGCATAAAACATTAGGGCCAGTACACAAAACATAACATAAAACTAAGCAGACTGAATGACAGAGCTAAGGTCATCTTTTAAAAATGTATTTAAATAAAATTGTGTTATGGTTGCAAAACCACTTCAAGCGACACTAAAGTGGAACAGTAAATCGGTTTAGATCGATTAACTTGTCTCTTACAACTCTTTAATGTTTTTAATTTCACCATCATAATTTTATTCATACAGAAAGAAATCAAGGTCAAAGTATTATTTTTAAATTTCTTGTCAGAATCTCCACGCGTGGCATCACAGATTTCGAAGTATTTCTCGTATTCTGAAGGAAAGAATTGTAAACTTAAAGGCTGGTTTGCTTTGTTAAACACAGTATTAATGAGAACTTACAGACAAAGATGCTAAGGAAAGTATGTGACGTTGCGTACTCAACAAAATTTAAGCTTGGTGTGTTGTCTATGGCACCCTTAGAGGTCAATGTGCTTGATGTTTACTGATAAGGAACTACGTAGGGCCTAGTAGACGCCAACAAAATTTATGTTCGAGTCCGTGGAGCCGGAGTTTTCAGCGTCAAATATGCAGGCAGGTTGGGTAAAATCGTCGGGACTGCATCAGGGGCAAGCGTCGGCGTTCCCCTGGGAATTCGGACTTCAACACCGTTGATAATATGGTCGTAGTCTCTCAGAATAAAATGGGGTTCGAAGTGCAACTCACACACCGCACAATCGGCGTCAAGCGGCCTGTCAAGTCGGTGGAGGTTCCGCTCTCAAAGAAGTCGTCGATCTTCATCCTTTGGGGCCTTAAAAAGGGATAACTTGCGACTTTGTTGCACACGCGGATAACCCGTTGTACAACCGGGCGCGTAATAATGGTTTAGACGCTGTTTTTTGGTCTTTTTGCGAGCAAAAGCGAGATGCCGCGGCCATGCCGCACAGCCACGCAAAGCAAACCAAACAACCAAACTGGAAGATTGGTCGATGGCAGCGCCGCCGCTACTTTCCCCGCAAACGTGGACAGCTGCAAGCAAGGGGAGAGCGTGCCGGTCGCGCCACTCAAAAGTTCTAGTACACTCTACTTCGGGGTATGCCGCCCGGTAGCTTTTAACCGAAGCGCGCTTGTTCGGCGCAGTTCGGCTACAGTGACTAGAATAGAGGAAGTGTAAAGACCGCGCCGCCTGCGCTGACGCTCTCCACCGATGCCTCGACCGGTGCTATCCAGGTGGCGCTGGTTGTAGCTTACACGTCGCTCGCTCGGCTCACTGCAGCGAAGCTGCTATGTCAAGGCTGGTTTGTGGCCGATATGGTTTTGTTGATGCCGTGAATTTTTGCGTCTCTACTACATTGCAGGGCGTGAGCGCCTCATATATGAATGAACTTCGCGGCAGATATTATTAAACACTATAACTTTATGCTACGACCGTACGCACAGTACCATAAGTGAAGCTTTACATCGATCGCAAATATTGCGGCTAGCTAACAGCTTCGCAATCGTTCCTTGGCGCTGAGTCATGTAACAGATTAATTTTTTTGGGAGGATTGCCATTTCAAAAGTTTATAAGAAACATCAAGAAGCACAACAAAATGCCACTATGACAGTGATATCAATTGTCATGTTTTTATGCTTAACATTTGCATGAGGCAGTTTTTAAGGACTTAATTATTCTTGCGTATCTAAACTAGAAATATGTTTCAATTAACAACAGCACAGAAAATCAGAGAGCATTTTACTCTTCTCACAAACATGGAACACTTTTGTCAGCCTCGGGAGTGAAGAAACCAAGGTCCACAAATTCGATCATCAACCTTTCCGCTTCCTCGCTGAACACAAAAGTTTTCTGCAAGTTTCATGTCGTCAATGATTAGTCCACCATGACTTTCGAAGTCTCCCATATTAGCAGTCTTCTTATAAATGCCCGAGAGGACACATTTGTTAAAACCAAAGCACGTGTCGTACTTCATGAATGCTCTGAGGCATGTACGACTAGGCAGCACAATAATTTTCTCCCTACGCACATGTTCATAACGTCGCTGGCTCTTCATGTGCATGATGACACACTCCAACATCCACTCTGGGCTGCAGCGCATGCCATTGAGGTACTTGCGCCTTGCAGCTTCAAAACACCCCAATATAGCAGTCTTTTGTTTGGATGGGAGCTTGTCGATTTTGCTCAGGAGTGCAGCTTCTTCAATTTCTTCATTCTCTAGTTTCAGTTGTGCAATGGTCCAGTCGAGAGTCTTCACATTGTTTATAAGGCGGCGTACTGTTGCACGGGTCAGTCTGCCTGGTGCTTTCTTCTTCCGGTATCTCTGATTGATAAGGAGCTTCCTCAAGTACTTACAACTCATGCAGCGCCTTTTATCTTGACTTGAGGTACCTTTACACTTGTGATGGTATAGCTTCCCATTCCATACCTTCAAGTTCTTACCAGATGATGCAAAAGGAAACTCGCACAACAAGCTTGCCCCTGAACACACTGGCATGGCATCAACAGCCTCCAGAAGAGAGGTCGGTTCACATAGCCCATTCATAGAAATTTATCTTCACACCACGCACAAACACTTCTTGTGTTATGGCACTTCCCCTGGCACAAAATGTAATAAGTTTCTCTGCGTGAAGAAGACTCATGTCCGAGCTAGGCGTGTAGCGACATTTAACGGTTCCTCACTAAGTACGCGCCTTCCCCATCGATTTCAAGGAAGTGGAACGTCTGTGTAGTCGTAAACGGGCGCACTTGGAAGGTCGGGTGGCTCTGATTAATTCTGCGGCTCGCTGTCGTCGTCCTTTCGACGTCTTTTCTGAGCAATCAGAAGCGGCGGGCATGATCTCTCCTTTGGGTTTCTTTTTTTGCGCCACAAGTTTCGAGAGTTAGAAAGGCGCATTTGGGAAGATCCTTGACACTACATGCGGCATAAGTACAGGCCCAGCTCTGTCCAAACGCACTACCCCACAGTTAATAACGTGCTCGAAGTGGAGCTCGCAGTGGACTTCAGAAAATCAAAGTTTTCTGCTTGCTCGATTTGTACCGGCCCAGTCGTGCATCTGGGCTTAAAACAGTGGCTCTGACGCCTGCTCACGGCGCGCACTCTGAAAAGACATCACACAAACACGACGAGGCTGTCCGACCAGCAAATGCAGCACGAAAGAACAGCGTAAACAGGCAAAAGAAGCACGTTCGACCGGAGAGTAGCAGCGTTGAACAGCGTGCTTAGCCTGAGAGCCTGACGTGTATACGACAGCGCGCGCCACCTAGCGGAAACATCGGAAGGCGGCGTCACTCCCTCCCATAGGAGCCGCTTGGCGGTGATCACACTTCTAGTATTCTAGCCACTGTAGTTCGGCCGGCTCACGCAGGAGGTTCAAAAACGGAACCCCACCGAGAGTACTAAAACCTACCGCGCGCTCTGTCGTTTTCATCACGTGTTGGGCCGACTCGGTGGGCTTCACTCGTGCGACGTAATGCTCCCTCCTTTCTTTTCCTTCCTCCATGGGCACGGCCGGACTAGACTCCCTCCTCCGCTCCTCCTTACGGCCTTTGCAATGACGGGCGCTGCCGCCTGCCGCCGCAGCTCTGTGGTGGCGCTGCTAGCTCACCGTCCGCCTCCGCAAAGCGTCTTCACAGACGTGCTCCGGCGGGCCGCATACGAGGAATATGTGCGTAAGACTGGCTATCGGACGCATATTATCTGGAATTTTTAAGTTTAATCTCTATTTTCGATGCCAGTAGTCAACATCATAGGCTGATATGATGTGTATGTTACGGCTTTCGGCCTCTGCCTGAAGCCATCAGTAGCAGACGACGCTGGAAAAATTAAAAAGGAAGGTTGCGCCAACACTCACAATTATTGAACACCTGCCGTTACTTAGGTTAGGGTAAATGATTGCCTCAGCAAACGCAGCTGAGGTTATGAGAGGTGCGGATGCTGCGATTCTACAAAAAAATAAATAAATAAAATTTTACCGGTACGAACTTTATTTCTTGATCGATAGAGAGTGTTCTTGTACATTTTGGTGGCGACAACCTTCACGTCATGCATATTCAACACTAAAATACTTTCTAGATTACTTATGCACGTGAGCGACTGGTTTATTACTTCTTTCCGTTGCAATCTTGCTGTGGTTTACTAGAAGTAGTCTGAGAAACTTGTCAACAATGACACCAGCTGTGCGGCTTCTGTGACTATTGCCGATATTCTGGGAAGCTAAACATGGGTGACTATTGAACGTGTAACGAGAACTTGCAGCACTTTGTGAATTTTTGTTCGTGGAAGGTGATTTTCAAAATAACAAGGACATGGTAGTGGACTCCACTTTTGTTCTTTTTGTGCAATAAAATTGCAAAAAGAGAACAAATGTGAACAGAAGTGGACAAAAGCGGGCCCCTTCGTTAATCGCCGTCACCATCGTCGCTCACACATCACAGCCATGCTCACTACTGAGTTTTACGATGTATTCCCCAACATACATCAGACCAAAGTATGTAGATGAGGCGGCGCTGGACTCCCCCAAAAAATGTCCTTTCAGGTCCTCCAGCTGTGTTACGTCCTGAGGTACAGCTGTCGCAAGCTCTTCAACTTGAGTTTCTGTCACATGCATCTGTTTTAGAAGGCTGGCCTTGCCTTTGACAATGTCATAAAGGGCAACTGTAACGACCCTTCCATCAAACCTACGTTATCTCCCCACTTGGAAATAAGCCGTCCGAAGCGTGCTTCAACTGGGTCGCTGTTAAAGTTCCGCGTCAAAACATTAATTCCCTTCCCTAAAAGAAATCTTGTCGTCTCCACTGTTTTTGTGGTGAACAGCAAGGGCTGGTACGTTTCACCTATTTACTGCCCCTCTCGCTGTTCAGGGAACCTGAACAGCGAGAGGGGAGGGGAGGGGGGCGTTCATATTTTCTAAGTTCGAGGGGTAAACATGCGTCCTAGTAGTTTCTCGCCAATGTCACGGTTTTCTTCATTTTGAATTCATAGAGTTTCTGAACAAACTTTTCAGTAATGATGCCTGTGCTGTTTGAAAGCTCGCGTTCCAGCAACTGGCTGCGTATGTTTTTGAGAATAGGACAACTGGTCAAAACTCAGAAAAATGGATCTTTCTTAGTCGTCTACTCGACACTCATATCGTGGGCAACAGCTCACAAGTATGGACGTTGCGCACGCAAGAATGTCACCAATCGGAGCAGGAGATACTCGAAAAATGATAGCAGCAGAACGCAGCGGGAGCGCCTGTACAGCCTCCACGCGCCCGCGAATACGGTGAGGTGGTGGCGCCCTCATGCGGAGAGCCATTGAGCAACTCGTCAGGAAAAAGTTCTTTCACTCTCGGCGCATTGCGAAGGCCGTAAGGGAGAGCGGAGGAGGGAGTCTAGTCCGGCCGTGCCATGGGATAGGGTTCCTCGATGCGCGCGCTCCCCTCCGCCGCCGTGGAGGGTGGAGACAACAGCGTCGTCTGCTACGGCGTCCGCCATTACGATGCCCTCTCCGCAGGCCGCCTATAGCCACGATAGGCAGCCAACGGGCGTCGCGCGGCTGCATGCGGAGTTCGTTGTGTCAAAACGAGTGGTACTCAAACAACATGACAAAAATACAAAGTTTTCGCATCGGGAGTGTGGAGGTCTCAGATTTCTATTCTGTAATGTTTATTTTTAAAGCGACATTAGCAGCTGGAGTTGCTCGCAGCTGAAAACTACCGTCCACGCCAGCCGCGTCAAGACCTTCAGTTAGCATCTTCTTAAGCTAGCCGGTAACTATTTAATATTGGTTAAAGATGCGAAACACACGCACCCAAGTCTCATGGCATTTCATTGTGTCTGTGTGTTTTGTGCCTTCCACAAAAGTGTAAAAACAGTTTGCCTGCCGTGCGAAAAAAAAGAATTAAAAAAAAACCACGTGCTGTCACGGGAAAAGAGAAAAACTGTGAATGCACACCATATTTTCAGATCTTGTTTTCGAATTATTTATCAGCTACCCTATTTACGGACCGCACCCTGCAAAGCACAGTATTCTGAATTTTGTTTTCATCTCTTTTACCTTACTGTAAATAGCAGATGGACAAAAAGAAAAAATGTTGAATACATATCATACTATTTGGGGCTCTACATACGGCTTTTATGGCATTAGGTCATGAAGTTTGTGGCATTAAATCATGCACACACGCACGCACACACACACACGCGCACACACGCATACGCCCACGCGCCCACGCACACACACGCACGCGTAAACACGCACACGCGTAGAAACACACACGCACACACACGCATGCGCACATGCTCGCACGCACACACACACAGATGCACGCAAAATCATGCGCACACGCACAAACATACACGTACGCGCACACACATGCCTGCACACGCACACACAGACACACGTACACGCACGTATACGTATACACACGCACAGACGTACAAACCCACACAGGCACGCAGATATGCACTCGCGCACACGCATTCGCACGTACGCACACACACACAGGCTCGCACTCACACGTACACATACACACGCATGCGCGCACACACACACGTACACAACAACACGCGCACACATAAGTACACCCACACACGCACGCACACACACGTACACGCACGCATACACACACTCACCGACATGCATGCGCACACACGTACATACACACGGGCACGCGCACACACACGCACGCGCGCACAGCGGCAACGCACGCACACACAGACACGCGCGCGTGCACACAGACACGCACGCGTACACGCACACACAATCATGCGTACATGCGCACAAACACACACGTACACGCACATACGCCGTCACCGTTCGGCAATACGCGTCCGGGAACCAGCTGACAAACGCCAAGGCGTCGTTTACCTACAGTGCGAGAAGAGTGAGTGCCCCGAAAGTATTCTTTCGGCAACGTATACGTTGCGGCGAGTTACGTCGAGCGAGAAGGCCAGCGTAAGCGCGGCGAGTTATAACTCTCCAAATGCTAAAATGGCATAACTTAGGCTGCACAAACACGAACGGTCCGCGAGTTGCCACTTGTCGCGCTTGATCTTTACCAGCCACAGGAGTCGCCTGTTCTGATCTTTCGGAAATCTGAACATCTTATAGCCATTTCGCGAGCGGTTTGTGCACTGTGGCACGCAACACCCGGGCGTTTTGTCCAAGAAAACGCCGCGCACCTGTCTCACTCAACCAGCCGCGACGAGGCGGGGGCAGCCGAATGGCGGCCGCCGATCGGAAGGCGGCATTCACCCCCTCAAAGAATGGCTCCACCCTCCAAGGGGGCGCGCGCATCGAGGAACCCTATCCTATCCCAAGTAAGTGCGCCGCGGTGCGGAGAAAAGAGCGGGCCACGCCTACCTCGGGAAATACGCTCTCTCCGTGCGATTGGGACGGCCGGAAAAAAACCCGCCACGCGCCCGCCATCTCGGAGGCCATTGATCTGCGCTTCAGCCGCGTTCGTCGTACCCGCTCGCGTGCTATTACGCGCGGGTGGAACGTACGATGCGCTGAGGGATCTTATCAGTTTGGACTTTACACGGGACATGACGGCGACGGCAAAAATCCGTCGAGACTGTCCATATAATTGCTATCGCTATAAGAAGCGCAGACTAACAAGTGGGCTTATTGAAGGGTGAAATAAGCCTTTTTAACAGTCTCAGCCCGTATGACATGTCCCCCCTAGGGGTCAACAATGAAGCAGCTAAAAGCTATCAAAAAGACACGTGACAGGCCATGAAAAAAAAGAACATGAGAAAACACGATGTGCATGAGAACAAGTGCACAAGGGAGAGAACCGCATATATACTCGACTGGTTAAGTGGCACGTGGAGCAGAGATACGCATACTCTTTGTCAGTAAGAACACTAAGAAATAATCGAGTAAAAAGGGTGTCTTTTTGCTACACAACTATAATCGTCATCTACCCCGCGTTGTTTCCTGGCGTTATCACCGCCGTCCTGGCACTTCCCGGTCACGAACGCCGCGCGCGTTATCGGCGTGACATAGCATTCTTGATAGGAATGTGCCGAGAGCCGGGTTTTCAAGAGAAGAAACGTGAGCAAGCCAGATGACGATTATTTTTGTGTAGCAGAAATACTCCCAAAATACTCGACTTTTTTCTTAGAGTGAATAATAGATGGGTGGCTAATGCTTCCCTCCCCTTTCCTCCTCATATGGAACGCCTCGATAAACCTGCGGCCAGGGGCGTAGCCAGAAATTTTTTTCGGGGGGGGGGCACCTCCTTGATTTCGGGGAGGGCACCCCCTTGAAATGGCAATTTTTCGCTATGTATGCCATGGCGAAAAAAAATTTCGGGGGGGGGCACGTGCCCGGTGTGCCACCCCCTGGCTACGCCACTGCCTGCGGCCTAACAATTTCCTTTCTTTAGACAGGACTATTGCGTCTTCGAAAACTGCCTCGTATCCGCACTGCCGGCAGTGCGCTGGCTAATGCAAAGCTGCGGCGTTAGACAGCGTTAGACAGAAGGCGCTGTACACTGGTAGCGGCGGGAACAATCGTCGGCCGTTGATTAATCTGATCGACAGTAAAGCGCATCGGCATTTTGTACGTGTGACATCGAAAATTCCAGTGCTATTGTTCGTGGCCGGGTTAGTTCCAGAATAAACTGCACTGTTCGTGTTTCGCGCTCCAGCCTACAGAAGACTCCAAAAAATCTGAAAGGTTCCCAGATACTCGAGCGCAGTCTTCGCAAGGGCGCGGTCACAAGTGCAACGGATGAGGATGTATGCTTAATGACGCAAAAACCAGTGGTGGCCAAAGAGAGCCAGGACATGATATCGCATGTGAACAATAATTATGTTAAGTGGCCGTATACGGGCCTAAAGTTCTGCGCAATAGAGATGCGTAAAACATATAAGTATTAAAATCACGAGAGTGACGTGAAATGTGTGCGGTGAAAATGAATGGCGAGTGGCCGTGGTAATAACAACGGTGATATGGGAATAAAACTATGGGAATAAACTATTGCCACGCGCGTTTCTAATTTTCACAGTTGCTGTATTCGGTTTTCGCCCACAAAGACTGTGAGCAACGCTCATCGCAAACCGCGCCTCTTTGTTCGAGAAGCTTCGCGATTGTTATAGATCATTTTGTTAAGATTGCGCGCGAAGCGCGAACACTCGAGCTTATTCCAGAGCTTGCGCGACAACCAGCGATAAGGCTGGAATATTCGATGCCACACTTATAAATGCCGACGCGCTTCACCGCTCGCCAGTTGATCGACGGCCGACGCTCTGTTCGCCGCTATCAGTGCCAGCGTGTATTGCTGTAATCTTACTTTCCGTTTACGAGCCACAAGTTCGGCCTAATAAACAGTTCCATCTTGGACACGTCGCCTGCTGCCTTCGTCGACGTCACAACAACGTCACACTATGGTTGAACTGTGGTGTTTCCATGCCTACGTTTAGCCCCATTTTCACAGAGTGGATACTCGTGCTGCACAAAAAATTACGTGCTATAAATAGCTTTCCAACCCTGGTGGAAGTCCAGCAACTTATGCTACCTCATTTTCGGCAGCAGGTTTGCCGCTGGGTAGATTCGAAATGGTCCCAGAACTCAAGCTAAAAGTAGCCAAAGTAACCAAGCCATTTAATCTTATCGCCAAATTTGTAGCCAAATGGTAGAAAAGTGGTATTATGAAAAGAGTTTTCTTTATTATTGAACAATGAATAATATCGTTTCGAATGAGCAATAAATAGAAATAAGAGTACAGTTTTTTTTCCTCTTGCTTGGTCTTCATGCCATGAACAAGTTGCGAATAAATGAACAAATTATAAATTTCCTGCGCCTGCATAGTATAGCTTAACTAGAGTAGTTGAGACAGTGTAAGATCGGAAGATTCCAGCCAGCCAGCCAGTATAAGAACATTGATCGTAAAAGGAGGTCGTGTTAGAAGTCGGGGACCAAAAATGATTAATATGCAGTTATTATAATGCCAGTTCGACTTCAAGTCACGATACCTGGTTGAAAAGGACCAGTCCGGCTTCATTTTGTTGCGAATCTCTGTTTTTGTCAAGTTCACACGAAAACGCGCGTTGTGCATCAAGATTAGAAACTGGCTCGATGGCCTCAGCATCGATGGCGCGCAGAGTTAACAGCGTGCAAACTACGAGTTTGCCAACAAGCGCACAACATCGTCAGTTCGATCTTAGCCCAAATGTGCAATTAATGATGATAATTGTTGGGGTATTACGTCCCAAAACCACGATATGTTCATGATAGACGCTGTGGTGGAAGGCGCCGCAAATTTTCGATCACCTGGGCTTCTTTAACGTGCACCACAATCTACGAACGTGGGTGTTCTTTGCATTTCGCTTCCCTCGAAAAGTGGCCGCCGTGGCCGGGAATTGAATCCGCGCCCTCGAGCTTTGCAAAAAAGGCGCACCTCAATTTTAACTTTTATCTTCAAGCTACACTGTACAACTTCCCAAATTTCAACTTTTATTTAAATTTATAGAACCACCGAATTACTGACCGATCACCCACAGCTGGTGTGAGCCACATTGACCCCGGCATAAAACACTTTCAAAAATTAAGAGAAAGCAAGATAGAAAGAATGAAAGATAGAACAAAGAGAAACGTAGAGAGAGAGAGAAAGCAGATCATAGCCATGTATAGAAAAGGGGTGTGGTAGCCGGGCTAGCTGATCGCGACTTCGAGGCGGCTTTCGGCTGAAAGCGGGACAAAACACCGTCCTGCAAACAGGTTGGCGCGACAGCAGGACCCCAGCCGAAAAATCGGGACATGTCCCGCCTAAACGGGACTTGTGGTCACTCTAGTCATTTCGTACATGGCATGCATGTCAAGATTTTTACGTTACCACCGGTTATTTATGTTCGGCATACAGTCACGTCACGCAATACCAAATTTCGTACATGTCAAGCTAGCGAAACGGCCGCGAGCGCACCATGAGCGTGGTATGTGTAATCCATCGTACATGACATGCATGTCGTGATTTTTATGTTAATACCTGTCATTAATGTTCGTCATACAGTCACATCACGCAATATCAATTTGGTACATGCCAAGCTAGCGATACGGCCTTGAGAGCCCCGTGTGCGTGGCATGTAATTCTGTATTACATGACAAGCATGTCATGATTTTTGTGTTATCACCTGTCATTTATGCTCGTCATACAGTCATGTTATGCCATACCAATTTTGAAACAATCAAGTTAACGAAACGGCCGCAAGAGGTCTAAGACCGTGGTATGTAAATCATGCCGTTCATGACATCTTATGACTTGTCATTTATGTTCGTCATACAGTCATGTTGTTATACCAATTTTGGCATACATCCCATTAACCAAACGGCCAGGAGAGCACAAAGTCGTTGGCAGCTAGACAGATAGATACGTACCAAGTCACCGAAGTTCGCTAAGAAATGCTTCGAATTTAAAACAGGGTTCGTTTTAGGCAATAAAATAAACAATCTTTCCGTTTGTAGGGTTATCACAATTCGTGTTCTGAGAAGTTGTCCGTCCCTTTTCTTAGCTCTCGTTAGTATCACATCAAGAATGAACCAACTTGCCCAAAACACGTCTTGCTCCGCTGTAAAACCTACCAATAATGTCCCCTATGCTTCCATGGTTTTAATGTGTGTTGTCTTTGTTCGGTTCTGTCGGGCGCAACTTTTGTATTCCTAGGAGAACTGATTCGCCGCGGATCATTTCTTAGGGCCACTGCCCCTATTTTAGTGCACAATAGAACGCTCGAAATGGCGAAATGGTTCGATAAAAACAAGTGTCGCTAGATGTCTCTAAACGTAGCGTGAAACGGCATACAGCTTTTGTGAAGTCCTTGTTCGAGACACTATTGCACTGAATGGCATATACTCTTGGGGGGTTTATATGGAAAATAAAAATTCCAACTCGAGACCATGCGCCTTCTTGACCACGTTAGCGATTCTGATGAGGGCAGTTTCATTGAGGAACGATATGGCATTTGTTTTAAAATTTAATAAACCTTCTTTAACCAAGAATATTTTAAGCTACCTGGAAGGGGCAAAATTGAGGAGGGGCTGAACTAGCGCTCGGTTACATAGCTTAACTAGCGAGAACGCCAACACTCTTCTACGACCTAGCTTATTAATACTCATCTGCAGGTACGAACACAGAAACAGTCTCCGTAATTGATGTCCTAGCAATAGTTCTAAAAACAAGATTAAGGGTAGCATCAAAGCAAATTTTCAGGGCTAATTGAAGGAGCTTCTTGTAGGTGTTCGGTATCATGACTTCAATATTTCAATTCAGTATCTGGCTGAACAGCTAAATAGCGCAACTTCAGAGCTGTTCAAATGGAGTACCAACTAGCCCAAACACGCAGAGTATCTGGCATCGTCTGCAAATATGTTCCAAAATAGCACTAATGATTAATCTTTTCCCGTGATCCTTCACGCCCCCCGATTATTTTTATTACTATCGCAAAAGAAAAGAAACACCTTCGAGGTTACTCAGAACAGACGTCAGTGACGTTCAGGTAGCGCACAATGGAATGCCAGCAGTCCCAGTTCAGCGCGTCGATTTGCGTGGTGTCAGCCGGCCAGCAAACGACGTAACCTCGGATGACACCTGTGAGAACCAGGTACTTTTCCCGTCGTCGGTTCTCAGCAGCAGCGACGCGCATTCGTGCCTCGGCATCCGACAGCCCAGCGATTGCCACTAGGTTGGTCATCAGGCAGGAACGTCCGAAGAAGAGTTCAAAGCACCCCGCACAGTGCCTGTCTTCTCGGCGCTCAAGGACAAAGTCCAGAGCCCGGTTCAGTGACGCCTTATTCCTTTGAACGGATTCAAATATACCAGGCGGGCAGTAAGTGCTGGCCGGCACCCTGTAGCCAAAGTTTATGATCACTCTGTTCGCGGACAATCCTTGCGCAAATGCTTCCATGAATGGTCGAGCGTCATCGACATCGAAGTAGGCCGAAACACTTGTTAAGGCGTTGTTGCGCGACAACATGTCGGAAAATGCTGCCGTTGTTTCCTCCACAACAGCAGCACTAAAAGTTATTTCAAGATTTGTTATGGCTGTGTTCACGGCCAGTGCGCGTAAAACCTCGTTCGCAGAATTCTCGTTCTTTACTTCGATGCTGAGGAACTGGATGGATCGATTCTTCTTCAATATTCCGCACAGAAGAGCAACACCGTGGTCGGGCTCTTGTCTGACGGCCACAGTCAGACGCTTGACCTTCTTGTTTGAGACCAGGGCATTGAACAGCTGGCTGACGCTGTCATGTGATAGCTGTCCAATGTCCGACAGGCACAGCTCCTTGGTGTCTGACACGGAAGAAGCCAGAACTGGCGACAGAATTCGGAGGTATGGCTCTGTCCAGGGTTGACATTGCACTCTGTCGTAACATTCGTCCTTGAGCAACTGAAGTGCCAGAGATGTTCTGAAAAAAGAACCAAATGGTTGTGAAGAATATTAACGGTTAACAGCAAGTGAACAATCATGCATAGACGAGCAATAAGATCACAAGTATACGCGCCTATATACGATTCGCTCGATCCTGGTTTATAAAAAATGAAACAAATGTGCCCGTAACATAGAAAATATTTTTTCTACAGAAAGGCCGTTATTTTAAGCGTTCGCAAACAATTTGCTATCTCAGTGTGCGTTAAGCAAAAACTCAAATCAGCAAAAGCTTCAAATGAGCATGTATTCGGCCGGAACGCCGACGAGTAAAACGTTAGCACGTACCTTTCTTCTTCCGTAGCCGTTATCGCCGATAATTTCAGTGCTCTTAAGCTCTTGTTTATCCGAAGCGCCTCGCACAACTTTGAAACTTCGCTCATGGGAAGGTGCCAGCAGGCTATGTTGAGAAACTGCAAGCTGCAATTCTTCGACAAGGCCCTCGTCCACTGGCCCAGTCCTTCGCCGTCATGGAGAATAACCGCTCCCATATCGAGTCCTTGAAGGCAGTTATTTTTCTTCAGTGCGGACGCCACGGCTCGCGCACAGCTCCCAGTTATATGTACGGGGTAGCCATGCAGAAAAAGTTCTTTGAGGCATTCGTTGACTTCGAGTGAATGCACACCATATTTTCAAAACTGTGAATGCACACCATATTTTCAGATCTTGTTTTCGAATTATTTATCAGCTACCCTATTTACGGACCGCACCCTGCAAAGCACAGTATTCTGAATTTTGTTTTCATCTCTTTTACCTTACTGTAAATAGCAGATGGACAAAAAGAAAAAAATGTTGAATACATATCATACTATTTGGGGCTCTACATACGGCTTTTATGGCATTAGGTCATGAAGTTTGTGGCATTAAATCATGCACACACGCACGCACACACACACACGCGCAGACACGCATACGCCCACGCACACACACGCAATCACACGCACGCGTAAACACGCACACGCGTAGAAACACACTCGCACACACACGCATGCGCACATGCTCGCACGCACACACACACAGATGCACGCAAAATCATGCGCACACGCACAAACATACACGTACGCGCACACACATGCCTGTACACGCACACACAGACACACGTACACGCACGTATACGTATACACACGCACAGACGTACAAACCCACACAGGCACGCAGATGTGCACTCGCGCACACGCATTCGCACGTACGCACACACACACAGGCTCGCACTCACACGTACACATACACACGCATGCGCGCACACACACACGTACACAACAACACGCGCACACATAAGTACACCCACACACGCACGCACACACACGTACACGCACGCATACACACACTCACCGACATGCATGCGCACACACGTACATACACACGGGCACGCGCACACACACGCACGCGCGCACAGCGGCAACGCACGCACACACAGACACGCGCGCGTGCACACAGACACGCACGCGTACACGCACACACAATCATGCGTACATGCGCACAAACACACACGTACACGCACATACGCCGTCACCGTTCGGCAATACGCGTCCGGGAACCAGCTGACAAACGCCAAGGCGTCGTTTACCTACAGTGCGAGAAGAGTGAGTGCCCCGAAAGTATTCTTTCGGCAACGTATACGTTGCGGCGAGTTACGTCGAGCGAGAAGGCCAGCGTAAGCGCGGCGAGTTATAACTCTCCAAATGCTAAAATGGCATAACTTAGGCTGCACAAACACGAACGGTCCGCGAGTTGCCACTTGTCGCGCTTGATCTTTACCAGCCACAGGAGTCGCCTGTTCTGATCTTTCGGAAATCTGAACATCTTATAGCCATTTCGCGAGCGGTTTGTGCACTGTGGCACGCAACACCCGGGCGCTTTGTCCAAGAAAACGCCGCGCACCTGTCTCACTCAACCAGCCGCGACGAGGCGGGGGCAGCCGAATGGCGGCCGCCGATAGGAAGGCGGCATTCACCCCCTCAAAGAATGGCTCCACCCTCCAAGGGGGCGCGCGCATCGAGGAACCCTAGGATAGGAAAAGCTGCCACGCTGTTGGCGCAGCTTGCATGTGGCGAGGAAAAAAAATGGTTTTGCGCGTTTATTAACCTCGCGCTGATTTGTAAATGCCTGGTCAAGGTGTACGAGAGGCCAAGTCAATGCCGGGGCCTATCGATTCTCAAATGGGCTTTTTTTTTTTTTTTTTTGTTGCTGTAGATTTGCGCCGCCTTTATTAGATCACTTAGAGAAGAAAAGCGATGCATCTGCAAGAGATCCGCATGTGCTAGAAACTTACTATACTTCGAAATTTGCGGGCTGTATAGTAGGGGGGGGCGCTAGCGAAGGAGAAAAAAAAAGAACGATGATCAGGCTGGGCGTGATGACGCCCGGGGCTCGCGCTCGCTCTGCCGCTAAAGACCGATCAGTCGTTGCCGGGCCTTCGTAAATTAAACGCGTTTTTCTTGTCGCCTGCGTGTTCTCTGAGGGCTTCGGCCGACCACTGGCACCGAGCCCACAATAGATATGTTGATAATGTTGTAAGCTAGATTTAAAGCCTGCGACGGAAGCAGTCCGTTTGGAAGCAGTATCGGAAAATGCAGGTATCGGTGCTTGCTTCCTTTGTGCATTTTTTTCTTTGGTGTAACAACATATAGCGAAATGAAAATACACGTACAGCAGCACTCAAATTTTCCATTAGGAACACTTTGTTTATATTTCCTTTATTAACAACTTGCAGGAACTTACTTCCATACGGAATGCTTTACAGGCATTGTATAACAGGTGAATGCCGTCACAGCAGCGTAAAGTAAAAAAGTGACATCGTTATAAAGGAAGCATTATCCGCACAGAGTGAAGAGGCAGATTGTGGCCTTCATGCAGTCAATATACATCGTAAAACTGAAGCGAAAAATAAGATAATGAAAAAATCACGCACGCAAAGCTGCTGGTAAACACTGCGCAACGATCATTGCACTGCAATGCATGCGAGGAAATTAAATAAAACAAAAAATACAAAGACGTAAGAAAAGCATTATTCGCATAAGACAGCTCAGTGCTGCATGAATACCATAAGTCAGGGGCGTAGCCAGAAATTTTTTTCGGGGGGGGGGGGGGGGGGGGGGGCACCGCTTTGATTTCGGGAGGGGCACCTCCTTGAAATGGTCATTTTTCGCTCTGTATGCCATGGCGAAAAAAAATTTCGGGGGGGGGGGGGGGCACGTGCCCGTTGTGCCACCCCCTGGCTACGCCGCTGCCATAAGTATAACCATGGTCCTTCAATACTTTTTTTCTGGTCATGAAACTCCCGCGAAAGTTTCATACAGGGACAAAAGTGGCCACCAGAGGCGCCACCGTAAGCAGGAGGGCATCTATCAGCCGCGCTTGGCAGGGCTGTTGCGCGTTCGCGGAAGCGTTTCCCATCAAATACACTTCAGATATTTTCCTTCTCCGTGTTCTCGCTGACAAATCATAGCAGCTATTAGTATTGTCAAAGTGGCCCATGATGCGCGTTGTCAAATTGCCAAAGTCCTTGATTGCTGGCAATGTTTTAACTGAGTCCGTCTGTCAAGTGACGCGCATTCGTAGCGTTCCTAAATTTCTCGATTCCTGCATAGTCGCTTTCGGGCTTAAACCGAACACTGTGACTGGTTCTAGATGACTGAATGGTTAACATATTTTGCGCTAGAGATTGCGGAGCAGCCGTGCTCTGGCTGCACGTAACGTTCATTTTCGGAATAATTGTCACTTTATTCTATAGGGCATCACGAAGCAGCCAATAGAAGTTCGCGTGCCAATAAACAAATCTGTATATCAGGGTGACTTGGCATTAATAGCCTTGAAGTACCTCTTGAGGGATATCGTTAGTAAAACATAGCTGAAAAATTAAAAGCTCAGAATGAGGCACCACAAGACAGAGAGGGATGCTCAAGTTGTGTTTTTTTTTTCTTTTTTTTCTTTGATGTCATAATTTGCGCCCTTCATTTTAAAGATTTAAAAAATGAGATGAAACTGTTGTGAGCTGCTAGATATAGGCACTACGTGCTATTTCAAAGCGAAAGCTTTTGATTTTACGCATGCAGATTTGATAACGCAGCCGAGTTTGAGCACAGGCACATAGAGTTTATTCAAATCTGCGTTTCATAAACTGTGGATGAAAGTTGGGAGATGGAGTGAACGACGCAACAAAAATCACTGAAAAAATTTATGCCCCTGGTTTTCTCCCTCGTTTGGCCGGGCAGGATAAACGACGTCCGCCAGCACGAAACAGTTTGTTTTGCTCACGCGTAAAAAAGTGCAGACGGCACTTAATAAAAAAGTGCACAACTTCTGCCGTAGTGCTCACGAAATGTGTTCCACAGCCAACACTGGCCGAAGAAGTGCGGTTGTCCAGCAGGATGTTCTCAACAATGTTCATGTAAACACTGGCACAGGCAAAAATTTTGTCCTCGGTGCACATTTCCACATGTTCTTCCACAATTTGCAAGAGCCGCAATAATTTCTCCGATGGCACTTGCAAAAATCCTCTTGTCTTGATTTGAGTCAGTGCAGTTGGCTCTCGGGAGTTGTTTCTGAGTGTTTGGAGGCAGTCCGTGCAGCTTATTTTAGCAAACCTTTTTGCTACATAGCCACCAAGGTAATCCAAAATGCAGTCCCTCGTTGACTCGGGATCAATTTTGTTAGCGTAGTGAGCGGGTAGGATACTTGCAAGCTTTGTGCCAGACTTACCATCGATTTCTTCGTAGGCTGCACTGGAGACGTCTGCATTCGCGACTGTCGCATCACAATCCGGAGAAAGCTTTCGCGGCCTTTTTTAGAGGTGGGCCCTCCGTTGCACGCGAACGCTGTTTTGGTTTCGAGAGGTAAGAAGGCAAACATTAAAAAATCCTTGGGACGGCGTCTTCCACCAGTCTCGGTCGTTCTCGGGGCAGCGAAACGATGTCTCCGTTCACTGTGCACACGTCCGCACCTACAATGTCACTGGCGTCGAAATGTTTTTCACACACGCGAGCGTACTTTGAGTCGAACGAAAATCCGGCAGTCTCCTGTCGCGGGATCGTACGTTTCCACCTGTCGCGTTGTTCTGCGTTGGCTGGTAAACATAACAGGAAAACTTTTTCGACGGTGCCCTTGTATCCAGAGTGACAGCCCGGCACGCAGCAGGTGTTGGGCATCGCTGTCAACACGATGCGACCCCGAAAAGCAAAAAAGGAAGGCGACCAGCACGACCACCACCACTCCGCGCCAACAGTCCGCTAATGGCGGCCAGCAGAGCAGCCGGCCGAGCCGGCTTCCTCGTCCCCCCTACTAGCTACGCCAGCGCCGCGGCGCGGAAAGTGCGGGCGGTATATGAAGCTCTCCCATTGAGTGACGCGGGAGTTTCATGACCAGAAAGTATTGAAGGACCATGGTATAACTAAAATGTAAACTAAAAATAGGAACTATGCACCCCAACAAACCACCAACCTCCCGAAGATGTCCCCAAAAAGTTTTGGTGGGACATATACTACTTCCCAGAAAAAACCCTACAGCGCCAAAAAACGTCCCGAGTACGCTTTAGCAACCAGCAATTTCCAACTTTGGTGTCATCCCAGAGACCTCGAAATAAGGGTTTCTCATTAATATCTCGGCTTCTATTCATAATGACGAAGCGGTTTCTTGTGTGTGGCATCTAGACATCTAAATGCACATGCCAGCCAAATTTCATGCACCTAAATCCAGTGGTGTAGCCATGAACATGGGCGGGAGTGGCACACCGGTGAATACAATGCACCGTGGCACTCCTGCATTTGGCTACACCACTGGATTTAAGTACACAAAATTTGGTACACCAAAAATGCGCTTCGTTGTAGTAATGCGTGTTTGTGACATTTGTGCTAAGTAAACGAGGTTTACTTTTAAGACTGACTACACTCATTGCAAAAATATACAGTTTAATAAATGCCCAGGGTCTTGAGGGTTGGCATAAATAACTATGTAAATACAGAAATGATTCATTTTCAGCTGATCTTGTGCAATCTAGCCCAAATAGAAGAATCTTCATTGCAAGGTTTTCTCATCTTGCTCTGTTTTTAAATATCTGAAAGAAAGCAGAACCGCAGAATACAATCTCGAGACACCTACAGCATTGTTAACACTGTGTGTACCCTTCCGCGTGTGCCCTGTCCTCTAAACTCATGCGCCGCCTGCCACATATACAAAAGGAATACACAAGAGAATGAGTACAGCTTACGTAAAGTAACTGCAGCCTAAGCACATTTTTTTTAAACAGTGTTCTAAAACTTGATATCAACTGTCACTTCCTTTTAATTGTGTAGCACAGCCTAACCTCAATAGAGAGACACAAAAGAACCACGATAGTCGTAGCAAATGCAGCGAGTGAAGAGTTTTTCTTGCCTCTTTCTTCTTCGTTCTTTTGAGTGCGCTGCTTGACTAGCACGGTATGACGGTAGTTCTTACTAATTATTAAGATGCACAACAATGCGAGACTAGAACATAAGTTATGAATGTTGACTCTTAAGCAGTTTGCATTATTTTTGTGTCATATTTCACAAAATCAATATGGGTCATTGCTGTTGTTGCAAAGTGGGTTTGTTGGTACATCATACACAATGTCATCACATAGCGCATATTTCGCAGAAGCATACATAGAGAGTCAGCTTCTGAAAATGGGTTGATTTCCGACCACGGTGGTAATCTGGGCACGTTGGTAGTCCGTTTCTTTGAACTACAAAAGCACCCTTGAGACGATCACACAACGGAGGAACGCACGCGCACACATATACAGCGCTTCTTTCCACAGTTTATTTTGTGATCCCATCATTACTTATATAGCAAAAGATGGCACGTCTGTTGCGCAGAAGTAACAGAACATTACTACGCAACATGACGGACACCGAGAAAATCAAATTCCTTTTGTGTCAGCGCGAAAGACGGCATGCTATTATGCGCTTGTCACCCATCTTTTCCAGCTCCCCCCGCTTCTACAATCCCGCGTGTAAGCTGATTCCTATTTCTTACCATAATTCTGCACGTGTTTAACAAAGGAAGGCAACCGCACTTCTTACAATGCAGTTCTAGGAAACCATCTGCCACGTTTCCAGCATTGTAATGGTCTTGACGCAGCCGGTCATTCAGGCTGCGACCGATTTGTCCGCGACTAGTTGCGACCACAAGATAGCGGCAAACAACACACTTGCTGACTGAGTGATCGGCTTCGTGAACACCATTACACTACTAGAAACGTGGCAGGTGGATTCCTATAGCAATGCATTGTAAGAAGTTCTTAGTTCAACACGTGCATAATTGTGGGGAGAATTAGGAATCAACTTACACGCGAGATTATATGGGCAATGAGGATTGAAAAGCCGCCTATCGCGCTGACAGAAAATGAATGTGATTTTCGTGGTGTTCCTGATGTTGCCTATTGATAGTTTGTTATTCTGCGCAGCAGATGTGCTAAATAAGTGGTGTAAGGATCACCATAAGCGGGGGCAGGGTTCCCCTTCAGGGGGGGGGGGGGGGCAAAGGTTCGTTGCGGCGCCCCTCTCCCTATTAAGGCACTGTATAGGGCAGACTTTACGCCCCCCCCCCCCCCCCCCCCTTAGGTGACTCAAAGGAGAAGCCTCTCCTGCCCACCCCCCCGTGCGCACGCCTATGGGGATCACAAAACAAACTGTTGAAAATACCGCCATATCTGCGTGTGTGTTCCTTCGTTGTGTGATCGTATCCAGTGCACTTTTACCGCTCATAAAAATTGTTTTTCGAGTTAAGCAGCACATACATACCTTTCTCTAAGCGCATGAACAAGTATAATAAATTTATTACATGAATAGTTAAACATTCGGTGCAAATGCCCTGGGCCAAACTCAAAACACTTTGGGACAGTTTTGTCGGCTGAATTGCCTTAATTTAATGGGCTCATAATCCACTACGAGTTCTCAGCAGAGAGTGTCTTTTTTTTTCTCGCCTTCATTACCCTTCGTACAGGCGCTATCTCTTCCTCGCGAGTTATTTCCGTATATAACACGTGGACAATATCACCACTAAACCTTGAGCCTATCGGTTATTTTGTGCTGTTCGACTACATGCTGCTTTCCCCTCTTGAGCAGCCAAGAACACACAAAATGAAGTGAAATCAGTTGATCGCACACGATAGCGACGCAAGGCAAGGCATAACGGGCGTGCGACTACATGGCAAAGCGAAGTAGGAGAATTCACTACCCTCATTTATGGAACAATCGAGAGGTTATTTCTTGGTGGCGTCATGCACGTGAACTGCCTGAGGACATCATGAATTGTGCATAAAAGACGGAAAAGACGGAATAATTCCTGTACCTTTAGTCAGAGCATGAAGTCGGCATTATCGCTTATACTCGCACGTATACGTGTAAGCAGAAACCAAGATATGAAGGCTATCATTATATTTCTTCTAGTTTACTTTTCGTGTATATAATAATCTTTTAAAAGCTTTCTCGCATGCAAAAAATACACGAGATGCGAGAAGAATCTTATTAGCACGTGTGGAAAACATGTACTGTTTCGGAGCAAAGCTCAAGGCAAGGCAGAATTTTTCGATTGCTACGGTCTAAAACAAGCGAATTATGTCACGAATCATCTCAAACGGGTTCTTAGGTTTTCGTCGCGCCCGCGTTTTCTTTCGACTCATCCTAGTGGAAAGGAAACAAAGCAGCCGTGAACTCAGAACTTTGCGCTCGCATGCACTATTGAACTTACACCACTTTCACCACAACACAAATATCCGATTGCAACTTCGTCGCATCGAGATGGTCGTACATACCTTCTGGAGCGATGCAAATCCACAAAAATCCTGTAATTTTGACGATGACATGTGCAATACCACACGAATCCACAGAGCACGCAATGGAGTACAGAAACCCAACGAAAAACCACGGCTGCACAAAGACGGCAGACAAGAAGACCGAGCGCGTCACGAAGCGCGCATGCGTGAAGCCAACAGCAAGTGCGCATGCGCGGCTTTTTCTTTACAGTTTATTTTTTTTTTCGCAGAAGTGTTTTGCTCCTTCAAGGGCATTTCGGGGATCAGTGCGGGCTGTTTTGTTTTGATGGCGTTTTTATGAAAATCGTTCGTCTCGCAATGACTTTCTGGGGCTCTTTTTGGTGCCCAGTAACTTTTTAGTTGTTTGTTTATATCCAGAAAACACGTTTTGCCAATTTTTAAGAAACATAAATTTGGGAGCTCCACATTTGGGTCATTTCGGGAGATCCAAGGGAGATGGTGTGGTTTGTTGGGACAGAACGAAGCACAACGAATCTACGCAGTAAATACTGCACGAAGATTACGGCACCACAAAGAAAAAAAAAAAACATGCGCACGCTGTAATCCCGCGCGCTCTGCTTTCTGCCGCGCTCTCCGCTGCCGCCGGAATCCCAAGTGAGTGCGCCATCTCGCGGTAGCAGGGCGCGCGACGCGATGTACGTTTTTTTGCTGGGGAGCGCGGCGATTGGGACGGCCGGAGAGAAACCCGCCGTGCGCCCGCCATCTCGGAGGCCATGGCAGATCAAACGAGCCGGCCCATCTCCGTCGCTTCGAGGCGCATGCGATAAGATCCTCCCAAGAGAACAAACTTTTGGGTTAGTTAGTTTGTAACGTTCATTGAAGCCATAGCGCTAAAACGACAGGGACCACAGAAAGAGGACGGTACGTGCGCTTTCCTCCCGCCTGTTAGACCGGCCGTCGAATGCTCAAGCAGAGAGGAAACACCCCGCCCGGCGGTAGAGGGGGGGGGGGAGTCCCTCTTTCGAGCAGCCACTGCGACCTTCATTTTACGAGCGCGGTCGTGTATATCATTCTACGTGCTGCACTCTCAGCGCGTAGAGAATGTGCGAAGAGTGTCCCTGGAGCGGCCGTATTCTCTTACACCAGTGTTTTGTACAGTTGCGTGAGATCGGATCCAAAAGGGTTAGCTGTCAGCCTCACTTCGTGTAACATTACAATTTGCTGTTATCGCATTCATTGCTTCACCCTTGCGGTGAAACTGTGACTTTTTTTTTTTGTCTCGCTCCTTCCTCCGTGTCCTGTCCCACCGCGCAGTTCGACCAAAATTGAACACTTACCAACTTTCCCAACTTTCCACGCTACTTTCATTTTTCGGGCACAAGTTCGCTCGAATAAAGAGTTTGGTATTTCCCAGCCTTGCTGCAGTCTTCACAGTCACAACCCCGTGACAATATTTTTTTTTCACTTCCATGTTCTTGTTTAGGCGTCGGGGCGGTGCTCTTTCGGGGTGGGGGGGGGGGGGGGGGGGGTGGGGGGGTGACATTGTTACGCGCGTTTATTGCCTTATTTTGATTTATTCGGGTTCCACCCATAAAAGCTGTGAGCAACGCTCGGCGCAGACGGCGCCACGATGTTTGGGAAGCTTCGCGATTGTTTGAGATCCTTCTGTTAAGATTATGCGCAGGACGCGAACAGTCAAGTTTATTTCACGGCTTACGCGAGCACCAGCAATAAGGCTGGAAGGTTCGATGACCGATGTGTAAAGTGCGACGCGTTCCACCCATGATCAGATTACCGACGGCCGACGACAGTGTTTGCTGCTACCAGTGTATTTTACCTTTTCATTTAATTGTTTTTGAACGTTTTGCTTTATCACCACCTTCCTCCTCATCATCATCAACACCTTCTCTCTTCTTTTTCGCCCCCCTCCCCTTTCCCAACGCTGAGTAGCAGGCCAGAAAATGGATTCAGGCCGACCTCTCAGCTTTTCTGCCACAATAAACATCTCTCTCTCGTGGGCCCAAGTTCCCCCAAATAAAAAAACCGGCAGATCCCACGCACTGTGGGAATCGATGTAATGCGAAGCAGCCAGCAAGGAGCAAATCATGCGGTGCATCATACGCACGTCATGATTTACATCTTAGGACCTGTCATTTATGTCCGTCGTACAGTCACGTCGCGCAATACCAATATTGCTGTATATCAAGCAAGCGAAACGGCCGTGAGTGCGCCATGAGCGTGACATGCAAGTCATGTTGCACATGACATGTCATGATTTCCATATTATCACTTGTCATTTATGCTCGTCATACAATCAAGTAGCTCAATGCCAAATTTGGTGTATATCAAGCTAGCGAAACGGCCCCGAGAGTGTCATGAGCGTGGCATGCAAGTCATGTTGCACATGGCATGTCATGATTTCCATATTATCACTTGTCATTTATGCTCGTCATACAATGACGTCGCTCAATACCAAATTTGGTGTATATCAAGCTAGCGAAACGGCCGTCAGCGCGCCATGAGCGTGGCATGTAAATCATATTGTACATGACATACAAGTCGTGATTTTCGTATCACCACCTGTCATTTATGTTGGTCATGCAGAAATGTCTCATCGTACCAATTATGCGATATATCAAGTAAAGAAAACGGCCTCAGGAGCACTATGGCCATGGCGTGTAAATCATACTTTTCATGACAATTAGTCATGATATGACTAGTCATTCATGTTTATCATACAGTCATGCTATGTCATACCAGTTTTGGTGTAAATCCCATTAACGATACGGCCAGGAGAGCACAAAGTCGTAGGCGGCTAGATAGATAGATAGATAGATAGATAGATAGATAGATAGATAGATAGATAGATAGATAGATAGATAGATAGATAGATAGATAGATAGATAGATAGATAGATAGATAGATAGATAGATAGATAGATAGATAGATAGATAGATAGATAGATAGATAGATAGATACGCTCAAAGTCGCCGAAGTTCGCTAAGAAATGCGTCGCATTTAAAAGTTTTTCTTGAACACGCCGAATGCCGCCTTCTCTTATGTCACGACCGCGTGTCAATATTGACGGTGGGCAACCGTTACTAGCCCTCGATAAGCACGGCGTTTCGACTGGAGCTTAGAGGCACCTAAATCTAGCCGTTTGGTGCAAGGCGACGCCATTCTACGTAGATGCACTAAGGATCGAGGTTTGTTTTCTAGGAATACCGCGCATGTGCAGACCGTGGCGCTGTTTTGCCTCCGCTGCGCTCCGCATGCGTGCGACCGCCGGTCCGGCGTTCCCAATTATTCTGGGAGCGCCTGTATAGATAGGTCCACGTTATAGTAACTGCGAGCCCTTTTTCCATGCAGCGATCGTTTTTGTGTCCTCTCTTGTACGTGTTCTAGTAGCGTTCTTCAAAAAAAAGTCACAGTTTCACCGCAAGGGTG
The DNA here is from genome assembly GCA_030522465.1 of Rhipicephalus appendiculatus. NCBI lineage: Eukaryota > Metazoa > Arthropoda > Arachnida > Ixodida > Ixodidae > Rhipicephalus > Rhipicephalus appendiculatus. Next base: position 81,647 of record JALIZH010011312.1, read on the forward strand.
AAGCAATGAATGCGATAGCTTCGTAATGTTATACCAGAGTCCTTCAATGCTTTTTCTGCTCACGAAACTCCGCCCGTAGTTTCATACAGGGACAGAAGCCGCCGCTAGGATCGCCGCGGTCACTGAGGGGGCATCCGTGCGCGCGCGATCCTCTCGGCTGAATGATGTGCCGGTTCGAGACAATGGTTTATCTTGCACCAAACCGCAATAATTCAACTACCACTTACATTTCACCTGATATACAATGTGGCTGTTGTATACGCGCGCGAAAAACTTACTTTCGCGGTTTTTTTTTAGATATCAATGCTGCGATGGATCCAGTCGTGTTGGACGCAGCATATTCGCTGCATATGTTGTCGCATTGAAGGACTCTGGTTATACGAAGCACTGAAGGACTCTGGTTATACGAAGCACTGAAGGACTCTGGTTATACGAAGCACTGAAGGACTCTGGTTATACGAAGCGAGGCTGGCAGCTAACGCTTTTGGATCCGATCTCACGCAACTCTACAAAACGCTGGTGTAAAAGAATACGGCCGCTCCAGGCACCCTCTTCGAACCGTCTCTTCGCGTTGAGAGCATAGCACGTAGAAATCAACACAAGGCGCCCGCTGACGGCTGCGGAGATAGCCAGCAGCTCTGATAGCCAGATAACGCGCGCGCCAGCGACGACCGCGCTTGTAAATCAAAGGTCGCAGTCGTTGCTCGAGAGACCCCCCCCCCCCCCCTCCCACCTCACGTTTTTCTACGCATTCTACGAGTGAAAAACTGCGCTAAAAAAGACGGGACAAGAAAGCACACGGGATCACAGCGCCGTGGTCCCGTGTCCTTTCTTGTCCCGTCTTTTGGCGCTGTTTTTCACTCGTAACCATGAACCAACCAGCCCAAATGCGTACCTTACTGCAGCATTCTACGGCCGGTCTAACACGCGGGGGGGGGGGGGGGTCTTGCCGCATGCGCCTCGGAGCGACGGAGATGGGCCAGCTTGTTTTATATTCGCTTAAGACGCGTTCGTCGCCCCCCGCTCGCTGCTGTTACCCGAGTGTTGAACGTATGGTCCGGTGGGGGGTTCTCATAAATTTGGACATGATACGGGACATGACGGCGACAGCAAAAACCCGTCGAGACTGTCCATATAATTGCCATCGCAATAAAAAAATATTTTTGTTCTAGGTTACTTAATAATAATGTGTAATTGTGTCCACACATTTGATGGGAGAAATCCACGTTCATTACGCTTATCCGATGCGGAAAAGATGGAAGGTTGCAGTCTGTCTGATCGTGTTTGAGGGCTGCAGCTCGCTGGTTTCCGAGCTGTTTGTTCGCAATGTGTGTGATTCTATGGCGCCTACTTCCACAGGGGGGTCGTCGGGAAAAGTTGAAAGCTTTGGCAGCATTCCCTGGACGATTTCGTGGAGAGTGGGTTTTGCGGAAGTGAGCCGCAGAGGCGGAACCACGAAGGAAGCAGGCCATCCCGCTGGGGCTTGCTGTCCAAGACATCTGGCCGCAGAGACCCGACTAACGTACAGCCCATGAGTAGTCCTCGTGGCCAGTGTAAGCGATGCATTTAGTACAAAGGCCTCCAGCGTTCACAGTAGCTTGCTCGGAATCCCTGAGTCTTGTTGAATTGCCCATTCTTGATCAACATCATGTTAGGTGAGCTCGCACTGTACTGCGGCCATGTCTGGCCGTTGGGAATCTCTGGAACCCTGTTGGAAAGACAAAATATCACAGGTATTTACGCAGGCGAAGATTACTTGAAACAAAAAAAAAAATCTCTCGTGTGGTTTCAGAGTTGCAAATTTAACGAGACAATAAAAACGCCGGATAGCGCGGGAAGCAAGACTCGTCACTCAACACTTTACACGTGGACACTTTTCCCGCAGCAGATGCAAAGACACTGATTTTGCGATTTCATGCCATTTATATTATTCGTATTAGATAAGTAGCACTGTATACTCGTAAGGTTTCTGCTTTCGAAGACAGTGGCGAAGTGAGGCACACAGAAATACTACAGGGGGGCATTATTATTGATATCTAACAGAAAATTATACTGGTTCGTGTCTTCCGAAGCGCAATCCTACCAATCTGTATGTTCAACATAGGAAAGGAGCAAAACTTTGGATAAGCTCTTGTTGCTAATTCGTTAACGAAGAAATGTGTCGTTTATATTCATTTTTCTCGGTGAACAATCCGTGACGCAATTCCACGGCTATATTTCTTCTACACTGCCTTTCTTTTTCCGTTGCGGCTTATCATCTTACACACTTCCTGCTGCCCCCTTGGCTTGTCTATAAGAATGGCGTCGTTAGCGTGTTCTTGTAAAGACAACTTTTATGTAAAGTACGGTCTAAAGTGCATGACCTGAACTACTCATGCCCTAATTTCCGGGCTGTGAGAGCACTGAAAATCCCAAGAATGACACTGCGCTTCTTATTAAGCATACATATACGAATGAATTTTGGAGTAGAAAGCATAATCCTGACTTCATGTTTGGATGAAGAGTGTTACCTCGGGTGCATGAAATGTCGTTTAGACAACGTCACAAAATCAAGCTTTCTTCCCAAGCAGAAAAGTGCTGTGATTTCAAATATGGTATTGTTTGTTTCTTTCCAAGGATATCTCTTCTAGAATTTTGCTTCAAGTACTTCCCGAGGTCTCTGCGCTGCGTGAAGTTCCATCAACTATCGATATTCTATATGCCTGAAACAAGCAAGGTGTACAGATGTTTTCCGCGATCATGTTTGAATGATGCTGTTCAAAACTGCGTGAAATTTTATCGCTTGGGCAACGATGCATAACACTGGCACGACTTGCTAGCGTACTATTAAATCACCACTAGACAATGCAATGAATCACTCGTTACTTTCCCACCTAGTGGGGATTTAACTTTTATAGTCATGAATGGTTTTCGTAAGCGCCCGCAAAAATACTGACTTTAGCGTGTTAATATGAATACAGCAAGTAATGAACAAGTCAAACTGCAGACGTTTAGGGAGAATCCGCCATTATTTTCAACAGCTTGCCCCATAGGTTCGTTAAACCTCGCGTTCTCATTGCTTAGGCTGTAGAGTATATTAACAGTGTTGTTTCTTGGGCGAGTTGGGCATGCATTCTCATAAGAATGGCGCTTGTGAACACGGGCTAGAGGAAGGCACACGGACACACAAACGGAAGCGCTTCGTCTGCCTTCCTCTAGCGCGTGTTCGCAAGCGCTGCACTTTTCGCAATAGTATAAGTTGTATTTTGCTGTTTTTGTGTAAACACTGGGCAAAATTTGCATTAAAATAAAATCCTTTCATATATACGTCTACCTTGACTTCGCATCGTTTTACGTAACCACTCTCTGTTGTAGCGAAATAAACAAAAGCTATGCCTTGCTAGTCTCTTCAAAGTCCGAAGTGGATTTCTCAACAGGGCTTGTTGCTGAGATAGTTGGTTCATACTTCAGGAAAAAACATTCACGGCGCAAAGAGTACGGGGACGAAGTGAAGAAACGAACTGACAGACACGGGTTGTAAAGTGTTGAGTAGCGAGATTACCCTGTTTGACAGCCTTTATAAATCGGCGTGGTTTCTGAGAATAAAAAATTGGCCGCGTATCTGCGTGCTTCGCTGCAAATGTCGTCGAAAGACGATAGTCTTGTGCCGGCCGTACTACTATGTTTTGCTTTGCCTGAGCAGCCTAAAAACACTAGGGTCTTTAGAATTGCGTACCTATGTATTTTCTAATAAAGAACACTGTAGTGAGTGACGTGCGTGCGTGTTTAAAGTGCCCGCCATCACACGATCGAGTAGAAGAAGAAGAAGGAAGTTGCACGAGCGATGGAAAAATAAAATAGAAGAATAAGAGCAAAGACCAATCGGAGAAGGCCACGGGAGGCACGAGAAAGGAAAGGGCGAAGCGTGGCGGCGGGGGAGACACGAGAGAAGCTGCGAGGAAGACGGGCGACGTTCCACGGCGGTCGGGTTCCGGACCCGAGCCTTAGCGACCACCTGAGCCCGCGGCGACCTGCCCATACGAGCAGGCCATGGCGACGCGTCTTTGACGGGGTCCTGCTTCGAGGCGTCCTGTGCCCGTGGACACGCTGAGCTGTCGGGTTTCGGACCCGAGCTCTGGCGTAGGTGTCCGGCCAGGACGCGGCTACGACGTCGGTGCCTCCTCTTCGACCGCAGCCATGGAAGGCTTCTTCGACCAGTGGTCTCGGCGCTCCTCTCCGAAACCGGTCACCAACGACTGACCTTGGTGAGACCCGCGCGCTCGTGCCTCGCTTCTCCGTTCGCCTTAGGAACTGGTCGTTTAGGACTGTGATTTCTCGGTTTAGGTGTGTAATGTTATTTGGGATTTTCTTCAGTGTCATGTGTACTCGTTTATCGTGTATGTATTAAATGTTGTGTTCAAACGGCCTCGTCCTTTCGTGGGTGTCTGTGGCGACGTCTCGGACACCCAACTATTAAGAACCTGCACGTTGTTGAAAACACCATAACAACGTAACAAACACACGTCCTGACACTTACATAATAATGTTGCGCCTCAGGAATGCGTAGTATTTGCTTTTTGATAGAATATGTTCACAAATGTGAACGCGAACACCAGTTCAAGATGGCTGGGCGTTCAGAAAGAAGTTAAACTTTGGCCGAGTAGCTGAATCGGGTTACCGACAGACAAACAGACGGACATACAGACCAAAATTCTAGCGTTTAAGTATCCCAAGAAAGACTATCGTCTTTAATAGTTGGAAGTTGGCGCCCGTGTCTGTCTGTTCGTTTCTTCACTTCGTCCCCATACTCTTTGCGCCGTGAATGTTTTTTCCTGATGGATTTCTGAGCAAAACAGCAAGAAAAGCAAGAATGTAAACAAGGAAAGCAAAAACCCTGCGAAGAGAAACGAGATCAACGGATGATAAATAAACATTGAAAAATATGGTGAGCTAACGAATACTACAAGAAGACTAAGAACATCTTTTTGTCTTCATTCAGTCTCAGTCGACTGAATTGTCGGCTAATGGTTTAACTCGTGCTGCCACTTGATTAAATATAACAAAATTGCACTACCTTAATAAAAACCATCGGAACGTAAGCCAAGGAAGTTATTGGGAACGCGTTAATTGTACCGTTTTAGGTGTATTGTAATAATTTTGTTATACAAATGAAGAAAGTAAAATCGACGAAAAGACAACTGACTGCTGGCAGGGATCGAATCTCGCAGGGTCCGAAGGTCGCAGGTTCGTTCCCTGCCCGCGGCAAGCTGTCTTTCCTTCCACTTTACTTTGTTCACATATATATTAAAATTATTACAACACACTTAAAACGGTACAATTAACGCTCCCTAAACTTTTCTTGGCTTCATTATCTGCTGGTTTTCATTAAAGCTGTGTCCAACAAAGCAACGAGCCCTCAAAAATTTTCATTCAATATTGCACTAAGTCACTTGGGCTATTTGAATACCACAGAGCAAAAGAGCCGCACCCGTTTTGGCTGAAGCTGACGAGCATTCGAATAAATGCTGCAGCCATGCGACCATCACGAGAGTCAGGATCCGCTGCGTAGGCGCGACCAAACGTGAAGAGTATGTCTGATCCATGGGGCGCCCCCCATCCAGGCAGGCAGTGGGAATATTGTCGTCTTGTGGGCGAACACGTAGCAGAACACCCTGTTGCCCCTTTCGCTGTGCTTTTCCGCAAAGAAATGCAGGGGACAGTTGAACAATCTGTCCGATACATAGTCGATGTACTGGCGTCTCAGCGCATTATTATCGCCTTCAGGCGCTTCCTGGGTGTACGTTTCTAGTATATCTGGGATGCCGTCCCTGAGAAGTCTCCATAATGCACCGCGAAGAGATTGAACGAGTTTTTCCCGCGGAAAACCTTGAAGGTCTTCGGCCAAAAGCTCGAAGGCCAAAGGGAAGAGGAGATAAGTAGCTGCTTCATCTGAATTCACACCAGCCAGGACATCTACGGATGAAAAGAAACCGCGTTTAATGGCCACCAATGGATTTCGGGGGAGGAACTCGTCGTGGTACGTGGGCACAAAGGGGGGCCCGTTTGGGTGCCGCGATATCGAAGGAAGCCTTGAGGAGCTCGTCGGCGGATTTGTTTCTCATGCAGTCTATGATTTCTTCCGCACTAGATGAAAGTTGGATGGATTTCCCATTAGAGCAGCCGATAAAGTTGGCGACCATGTCTGCCTTGGCCACGCTTTCCTCGACCGTGTCCCACGAGTCCAGATTGTACATGGTGCCGCTCATCATGACGGCCCTCTTGAAGAGACCTTGGCTTAAAGGCGACATGATGTGCGCGTGTGTACACATTGAGCCAGCGCTTTCTCCAAACAACGTCACTAGCGCTGGGTCACCACCGAAGTGTTCGATGTTGCGCTGAACCCACTTCAGAGCCATGTTCTGGTCCAGCAGGCCAACGTTACCTGGTGCCTCGAGAGAATTCGCATTCATGAAGCCCAAGATGCCAAGACGGTAATTCATGGAGACGACGACAACGTCTCCCAGCGCTGCAAGCCAGGCTGCGTTATAGATTGGCATATTGGCGCTACCAAAACTGAATGCTCCTCCATAGATCCATACAAGTACCGGCCGGGAGCCCGAGTCAGTCGCGGCCACGGGAGCCCAGACGTTCAGGTAGAGGCAGTCCTCCGTGAAAGTTACGTTTCCCTTTAGGATCGCGTGCTCCGCAACCTGGATGGACAACGGACATTTCATTTATTTATTTGATCCGTACTCAGGATTTAAAAAAAGACTACAGCAGTAGCTCTACGTTCTTTGATCTCAATAAAATTTCTAATGATCTCAATAAAGTTTTCTAATAACATGTGTCAAACTATAAAACTGCAAATCATTTAGAAGTCCCGGAAGAGAATTTTGTAGATTTTTAGTGAGTTAACGAATCATGCCTTAAAATGAGGCCACTCCTAGCTGTGTTGCTGCGTAGCCTATGTTTATTGTTTATTATTTAACACATCGTTTATTGGTTATTAAATGCGAAGCATTTCTTAGCGAACTTCGGCGAGTTTGAGCGTATCTATCTATCTATCTATCTAGCTATCTATCTATCTATCTAGCCGCCTACGACCTTGTGCTCTCCTGGCCGTATCGTTAATGGGATTTATACCAAATTTTTTTATGACATGACATGACTGTATGACGAACATAAATAGCTGGTCATATTATGAAAATCATGACTAACTTGTCATGAAAATAATGATTTACATGCCACGTTCATGGCGCGCCCGCGGCCGTTTCGTTAGCTTGATATACACCAAATTTGGGATTGAGTGACATTACTGTATCACGAACATAAATGACAAGTGGTAATAAGAAAATCATGACTTCATGAGCGACATGACTTGCATTCCACGCTCATAGCGCTCTCGCGGCCGTTTCGTTCGCTTGATATACATCAAATTTGGTATTGAGTGACATGACTGTAGGACGAACATAAATGACAAGTCGTAATATGGAAATCATGACTTGTCATGTGCGACATGACTTGCATTCCACGCTCATGGCGCGCTCGCGGCCGTTTGGTTAGGTTGATATACACCAAATTTGGTATTGAGTGACATGACTGCATGGCGAACATAAATGGCTGGTCATATCATGAAAATCATGACTAACTTGTCATGAAAAGTATGATTTACATGCCACGCTCATGGCGCGCTCGCGGCCGTTTCGTTAGCTTGAGATACACGAAATTTGGTTTGAGTGACATGACTGTATGACGAACATAAATGACAAGTGGTAATATGGAAATCATGACATGTCATGAGCGACATGACTTGCTTTCCACGCTCATGGCGCGCTCGCGGCCGTTTCGTTAGCTTGATATACACCAAATTTGGTAGTGAGTGACATGACTGTATAACGAACATAAGTGGCAGGTGGTAACATGAAAATCTTGGCACGCATGTCATCTACAATGCCATTTACATGCCACGCTCATGGTGCGCTTGCATCCAGTTCGCTAGCTTGACATACACCAAAATTGGTATATCGCGACGTGACTGTATGACGAACACAAATGACAGGTCGTAACATGTAAAACATGACATGCAAATTATGTAAAGCATGATTTGCTCCTTCCTGGCTGCTTCGCATTACATCGATTCCCACAGTGCGTGGGATCTGCCGGCTTTTTTAATGTTATTGATTAGTGTCTCAGCAGGTTGAAGCACCCTACGTTTAGAAGACTGACGACATAATTGGAACACTGCTAAAACAATATGATAAAAAGGACGCCGGAGTTTCCCTTTATCGTCCAAGAAGGAAGAAAATGCAATAAAAAAAATAAGGCAGCAATGAACAGCAAAATAAACAACAAAAATGTAGCTACAATGACGACAACGTTATGGCGAAGTCACATAATTGAATCTAATGAGACAAATCCTTGATGCGCTCTTTAGAAAATACCTTCAAAGCATCAGTACGTAGACGATACGACGTTAGTTCGTTGTGTTATTGGTTTCCGATGAACCTGCTAAGAAATGTGACAGATATGTCAATTAGTATAAAGACAATTGCTTACTGTAACATTGGGAGAGATATTCAAGCCTAAGTGTTTGCCTTCTTATTGGTGATACCGTATTTTTCCAATAAATTAGATGGTCAGTGACGTGGCAAATTTGTTAAATATAAAGCTTATCGATTTTGATTGAATACGCTTACGATAAACCTCGCATAGGTCCCAGGCAATGCATGTATACGTTAATGTTGGCCAAACAAGGGCAGAATAGCCGAGCCGTGTAACGCTAGTGGCAGCCCTCGGCACTCATCAGTTCCTGTTTGATGTCATTGGGCTCTCGGGGTGCAAAAGTGTGAATGTTACGAATACGAAGACACCTAGGCGGAGTAAGAGTAACTAAAACCGCACAATATTTGCATTAACGCACTTATTGTGAAGGTGTGTACCCGAATAGGTTGTGGGATGCCGTGACGGCGTAAGGACGCATCCCAACATAAAAACGTAATGAGCATTTCCTCAACTACAGTAGCAGCATCGGGAGAGCATTCTGCGCTACGCTCGACAGAGGTAGTGGAACAAAATGATGCGCTTCCAAGCTTGGCAGCCTGGTTTTGTAGCCACCGCTGGTGACGTAGGCCTTGGGTGACGTACGGTGGCGCTGCGGCTTATCCGATTGCAGTGCAGCGTGCGGTCGTGTCACGCCGGGCTGCCTGATAGCAAGGTAGAGGCTGCGCGGAATTGTGCGCAGATTGTGTCGGCACATCACCCCCCCCCCCTGCGGAGTGGAGAGCCATCACGGCTTGTAGAAGTCTGTCGGTCGCACGCGACGTCCAGAGCGTGTAGTGACAGTAGCAGGCTGCGATATCAAGGTTTGGAAATGGGCGCCTGTTGGTGCACTGGTGTTGCCTGGTCCGTCAGAAGCGATGAATGCTGGCTTCAGCCGGTCAATCGAAACACGAATTTCGTCCCCGTTGATGCGCAGGGTGAAGTTTTTGTCGTCACGATGGACAACCAGGTAGGGTCCACTGTACGGTGGCTGGAAAGGCCTGCGGACGGTGTCGTCGCGGAGGAAAGCATGCGTGCACGTTGCTAGCTCCTTGAAGACGAAAGGTGCGGGCTTACAGTGTTGAGCTGAAGGTGACGGGCGAGGGGCGGTGATGGTGCGTCGGAGCCGGGCGACGAAGTCGGTGGGGTCTGCCGTCGCGGTGTTGGAAGGCAGCGCAGTGAGAAATTCACCTCGGAGGCGCAGCGGTTCCCCGTAGACGAGCTCTGCGGGTGTAGCCCGAATGTCCGGCTTGAAGGTGGGGCGAAAACAAAGGATGACGGCTGGGATGGCTTCGAGCCAGGTTGAGTCCGGGTGGCACATGATGGCTGCTTTGAACTGTCGGTGGAAGCGCTCGGTCATCCCGTTCGCGCAGGGGTGGTAACTGGTGGTCCTCAAGCGCTCAAAACCGATGGTCAGCCCGAGGAGCCTGAAAACGTGCGACTCGAACTGTCGTTCTTGGTCGGTGGTTACGCGGCGGAGGGCGCCGAAACGAGCAATCCAGCCGGTGAAGAAGGCCGAGGCGACGTCTTCCGCGGTGATTCCTTCGAGGGGCCATGCCTCGGGCCATCGTGTATACCGATCGATGGCGGTGATGATGATGATGATATATGGGTTTTAATGGCGCAAGGGCCATGCTTGGCCAAAGAGCGCCATGGAAAATGATAAGAGTTAGAATGATCCGTGCTTTACGATGGTATGTAAGTGATGTGAACTATGATAATGTTACGTGGCTGTATAGGGGCCTAAAATTCCGCGCCCTGAGGCGGGTAAAACATAAAAGTATTAAAATCATGGGGGTGACGTGAAATGTGTAACTGCACACGAATGGCAATGTTCGTGGCGGAAGAACTTTGGTGCAGCCATGGCTTTAGCACGATTGCCTCGTCAACGCCCTTGGGCGCAAGGGCCGCGAGGCATGTGCTGTCCTTAATTTGGCCACCGCAGCAGCGACATCTGTATAGAGGTCGTGCTACGGGTCACCTCGGAATATGGTGTGAAAATGATCTATATCTTTTAAAAATGCCAACAGTGATTCAGGTTTAAAAAGCGCGTCCCTACCGATGAACATGAGAGGGTGCAGTGGAAGCTGCTGTCGGTAGGGTAATAAAAGGTGCTTTTTTCTTACAGCATCTAACTCATTGCACTGGACGAGGATGTGGAGAACCGTAAGTGCTTCTCCACATCTCTCACAGCTAGGTTGTTCACCGCCGGACAGCAAATATGCATGTGTGCTGTGTGTGTGTCCTATCTGTAGTCTGGTAAGTGTTACTTGTGTGTAGCGTGATCTGGATACTGGTGGCCAATTTTCAAGATTCGGCTTGATAACATGCAGCTTATTTTTTGTTTGCCTGTCCCATGAACGCTGCCAATAGGCCCTGAGTTTTCGTTTTACAAAGGGTTTTAAGTCTACCGGAGGGACCGCTATGGGTGCGTGCGCGGCAGCGTTGTCATGGGCGGATTCAGCTAGTCGGTCCGCCAACACGTTTCCACTGATCTCGCGATGTCCTGGAACCCAGCACATTACAACGTGTTGTTTGAGTGCGTAGATGCTGCATATAAGTGAGTAAAGGGACACAAGGACTGGATTTTTATGTTTTTTCATAGTGCTCAGAGCTTTGACGACGCTGAGAGAATCTGTGTATATAACCGCGCGTTGCAGTTTTAATTCCTTAATATGTTTCACGGCTACAAATATCGCGTGAGCTTCTGCGGTGAAGATGCTTGTTTGGGGGTGAAGAATACCGGAATCGGAAAATGATGGGCCAACAGCTGCATAGGACACACTAGTGTGAGACTTTGATGCATCTGTATAGAATTCTGGACAAGTGTACTTATTTTGAAGTTCCAGGAAGTGCGTGTGGATATGTGCAGCAGGTGCGTGCTTAGTAACTTCAATGTAAGACATATCGCAATGTATAATCTGCCACTGCCACGGCGGCAGACCTGCCGCGGGAGCTACCAAACGGTGTTCAAAAAGTGGCAATCCCGTTTCGTCAGCGAGGCCCCTCACACGAAGTGAGTAGGGCTGTCTCAGCGAAGGACGATTGTCAAATAGGGCAGAAGTGGTCAGATCATTGATTGTGGAGTGTGAGGGGTGTTCAGTGTTTGCATTTACCTTGAGAAAATATGTGAACGACATGTATGATCTCTGCAGGTGCAGCGACCACTCGTTGGACTCCACGTAAAGACTTTCCACGGGGCTCGTTCGAAAAGCACCCGTGGAAAGGCGAATGCCTAGATGGTGGACAGGGTCGAGCATCTTCAAGGCGCTCGCTGTCGCAGATTGATACACAACGGCTCCGTAATCTAGGCGCGAGCGAATGAGGCTTTTATAAAGTTTCATCAGGCACTTCCTGTCACTGCCCCATGTTGTGCGTGACAGCACTTTTAGGATGTTCATTGTTTTTATGCTTTTGTTTTTTATAGACTTGATGTGTGTTACAAATGTGAGCTTTGAGTCAAGAATCAGTCCTAGAAATTTATGCTCGGCCTCTACAGGTATCCGCTGGCCATGGAGCTCAATTTCAGGATTTGGGTGGAGGCCTCTATTTCTAGAAAAAAGAACACAGGTGCTCTTATCTGGGTTTATCCTGAACCCGTTGATATCTGCCCATTCGGACACCTTGTTCAGTCCAAGCTGGACCTGCCGCTCACAAATTGCTAGATTGCAAGATTTGAACGCAATCTGGATGTCATCCACATACGTGCAGTAGAACATGGTTCGTGGGATGCATAGATGCAAAGAGTTCATCTTTATAATGAAAAGTGTGCAGCTGAGTACACCGCCTTGTGGTACCCCGGTTTCCTGCACGAACGATCGCGACAAGGCATTTCCAACCCGAACGCGGAATGTGCGGTTAGTCAGATAACTTTCGATTATGTTGAGCATCCGACCCCGTATGCCTAAGTGTGACAGGTCTCTCAGTATTCCATGCCGCCACGTGGTGTCATAAGCCTTTTCCATATCTAGGAATACTGAGAGGAAGAATTGTTTGTGGACAAATGCATCGCGAATTTGTGACTCAATGCGGAGTAAGTGGTCGGTTGTGGATCGACCCTCCCGAAATCCGCACTGGTACGGGTCTAGTAATTTGTTCGTTTCTAGGAAATGTAATAAGCGACAGTTTATCATTTTCTCAAACACTTTGCATAGGCAACTTGTCAGTGCTATGGGCCTGTAACTGGATGCGCTAGATGGATCTTTTCCCTGTTTCAAGATGGGGATTACTATGACCTCTTTCCACGCAGAGGGAATCTCGCCGGAAGTCCATACCCCGTTATACAGGCAGAGCAGGGTTTTCTGTGTGTTGCGGGGTAAGTGCTTTAGCATTTGGTACATAACACGGTCAGAGCCTGGTGCAGATTCATTGCAGCAGTTAAGCGCTGCTTGCATCTCAGCTAAGTTGAATGGTTCATTGAATGCCTCGTTTTTCGCACATTTTCTTTCTAATTTTTGTCTTTCTATGCTTGTTTTGTATCGTTTGAACGTGTCCGAGTAGTGCGTAGAGCTGGACACACGTTCAAAGTGTGCGCCCAGAGAGTTCGCTTGATCTTCCAGGCTGTTGCCGTCTGTATTGACTAAAGGAAGAGAATGAGTTTGTCGGCCTCTTATCCTATTTACCTTGTTCCAGGCCTTAGCCTCGTCCGTGTAGGAATTAATGCCCGATAAAAATTTCTCCCAACTCTCTCTCCTTGCCTGTCGGCGTGTTCGCCGGCCTTGGGATTTGGTATGTTTAAAATTAATAAGATTCTCAGCAGTGGGGGAGTCACGGAGTAATCCCCACGCTTTGTTTTGCTTTTTGCGAGCGTTGCGAGAATCTTCGTTCCACCACGGAACGCGACGTTTGGAAGCAATACCACTTGATTGAGGAATACATTGCGTAGCAGCGTCAATAATAAAAGCGGTAAAAAACTGAACAGCTGCACCAATTTCCAAAGACGACATCTCAGCCCAGGAGATACTGGTAAGAGTTCTAAACCTCTCCCAATCCGCTGCGCCAGCCTTCCATTTGGGAGCATGTGGTGAAGACTCGTTTTCTTTTGTTGTGCTTAAGAGTATGGGAAAATGGTCGCTCCCGTAGGGGTTTTTAATAACGTCCCAATTAAAATCCAGAAAAAGGGTGGGTGAAATAATGCTAAGATCGATAGAAGAATAACTTTTGTTGGCAAGGCTAAAAAATGTTGGCTCCTTCTTATTGAGTAGGCACGCACCAGCGGAAAACAGAAACTGTTCAATCAGGCGGCCTCGGGCATCACAGCGAGAGTCTCCCCACAGGTTGCTGTGTGCATTGAAATCACCAAGGATGAGGTATGGTTCAGGCAATTCATCAATGAAGGACTGAAATTCGTGTTTGTGTAATTGGTGGTGAGGAGGTATATAAAGTGAGCAAATGGTTATGAGCTTGTTGAAGAGAACAGCTCGAACAGCCACTGCCTCCAGGGGCGTTTGCAGCTGCAAAGCCTGACATGCTACATTTCTATCTATTATAATAGCGACACCGCCTGAGGATGCGAGAGCATCATGGCGGTCTTTGCGGAATATGACATACTGTAGAAGAAAGTTGGTATGTATGGGTTTTAAGTGTGTTTCCTGTACACACAGCACTCTTGGTGTGTGTTTGTGAAGAAGCTCTTGGACGTCATCAAGGTTCCTAAGGAGGGCCCTGACGTTCCATTGAATTATTTTCGTACTCATATTGAAGGCAAACTAGTGCTGTGTGTACAAGAGAAGGTATTCACTTAAGTTACAGAGCCCTTTCCAGGTCCCCATAACGCGCAATTTGTCCTTTCTGGAGCGGTCGAGAAGGTCTCGCCGCTCCTTAGGCGCTTGATGCGCCGTCAAGATTGGTGAAGTGTCCATTCCCTCTTCTGAGGTCCCGGACACGTGCTCTTGCGAGCGAGAGAGTCGCTGGGAAAGTCTCGCCTCAGAGGACGAGCCTTTTGCGCCCTTCGGCCCGGTGGCCGACGGCGCTTCCTTCGAATCCAGACTCTGCCGGCTGTTGCCAGCGCTAGCAGGGGGCTGGAATGGCTGAGGCAGTCTTGACTGCACTCACTGCGGGCACTTTTGACGGTCCTGCGCTTTCGCTGCGCGTAGCGCAGGTTGCCGTCGAGGGTTGATGCTTGGCCGGCAACACTGGGGTAACCGGGCTTGGTTGCTGTTTGGGTGCAGGAGTCTTGACTACTGTCACCCCGGGGGCAGGTGCCACTAGCAACAGCTCGCTGTGAGCGGGCTGTCCAGGTGGCGATAGCTGCTGTGACGCTGCCCCCCCGACGCGCCGCATCAGCATAAGGTGTGCTATGGAAAGGAGAGCACCTCCTGCGGGCTTCCTTAAATGTAATATTTTCTCTGACTTTTAGACTGATGATATCTTTTTCTTTCTTCCAGTTGGGACACGAACGCGAGTATGCGGCGTGGTCCCCGTCACAGTTCACGCAGTGAGGTGTGGCAACACAGTTGTCGGATGGGTGGCCGTGGCCTCCACATCTCGCACAGTTTTCCTGACCACGGCAGTTCTGCGAGCCGTGACCAAATCGCTGACATTTATAGCATCGCCTTGGATTGGGGATGTAGGGACGGACAGAGAGTTTAAGGTAGCCTGTTTCTATTGTTGAAGGCAACGTGCTGGATGCAAAAGTAAGTATTAGGTGCTTGGTAGGTATCTCTTTGTTGTCGCGTCTGATGACAATTCGTTTCACATCCGTGACATTTTCCTCTTTCCATCCTTCGAGCAGTTCTTGTTCGGATAATTCTAGGAGGTCTGTTTCTGAGACGACTCCACGTGAGGTGTTCATTGATCGATGAGGTGAAATAGATATTGGGATATTGCCAAATGTAACGAGACTGCTGAGTTTTTCGTAGTGGTGTTTTTCGGGTAGCTCAAGCAGAAGATCACCGCTAGCCATCTTAGTAACCTTGTATCCTGGGCCAAAGGCTTCGGTCAGAGATTTCGAAACGACAAATGGAGAAATGGATCTGGCTTGTTTTTCTGGATTTTCGCTGTGGACTACATGGAATTTGGGAAAGGCTAGTCTGGGTCGGCTGAAACATGCAAGTTCTTCGGTGCGTACCCTCTTTAGAGGGAGACGATCAAGCAGGCGGGGAAATGCGGGTGTTCCCATAATAGTGTTGTTTATTTCGGCGGCAATGGCGACCACCCACCATGGAGTCCAACAAGGGGACGCTGAAGCGCTTAAGAGTGTAAGGCTGCAGACGCCAGCCGTGCATTGCCACTATAACCAAATATAACTACTCAAGGTTGAGTAACTACACAAGGTTAACCCTTGCCGCCAGGAAAAATCGGAAGTAAAAATAAGTGAGGAGAAGACAGGACAGATCAAAAGTGGGAGAGAAAGACAAAGATGTAGGTAGAAAGAGAGATAGGAAAAGGCGACTGCCGATTTCCCCTGGGTGGGTCAGCCCAGGGGGTGCCGTCTACGTGAAGCCGGGGCCAAAGGGGTGTGTTGCCTCTGCCGGGGGGGCCTTAAAGGTCCAATCACCCGGCGTTGGCTCAACCCCCCAGGATCCCCTTTTCCCCGGACACGGCTCAGCCACGCACGGCTAGGCGTGGGAGGAGGTCGAAACCTCCCCGTTAGCTCGGGTCCGTGGTGTCGCCACACACCAAACGCCTGCTTGCGCAGACGCCCCTGCGGGGGATGGCGGTGAGGCAGTAGCGATATGGTCCAGCTGATGGGAAGGGTCCTATGATATCGAGGTGGACGTGCTGAAACCGACCAGAGGGCAGAGGGAATGTTCCGAGTGGTGACGTGACGTGCCTGGTGACTTTAGCGCGTTGACATTGAATGCAGGAGCGCGCCCAGTTGCGGCAATCCCGCTGCATGGAGGGCCAGACGTAGCGGTCAGCCACGAGACGTGTAGAGGCGCGTATGCCGGGATGGCTGAGGTTGTGAAGCTGATCAAAAAGGCCACGGCGGGGGGGCCAACGGCACGAAGGGCCTGCTTCGTCCTGTTGACATGTCGCAAGTCGATAAGCCCGTTATACCTAGTGGCACGGGCCGGAGTCCTTTTCTTTTCTTTCCTTTTTATTCCCCACCATATCATATGTCGACATGTCGCAGTGGTTAGTGGTTGTCGACCCAGGTATGGGGATTTGTTGCAGCTGTAGTGAGGACCCGCCCTTGAAAAGTTCCTGCAGTTCAGCGTCTGTAGTTTGAGCCTCGGCGAGGACGTCGGCTCTTATCTGTGAAGAACTGACAGCTGCCACATGTGAAAGTGCGTCGGCGACCACATTCTCTTTCCCGCTAACGTGTTCAATGTCGGTGGTAAAGTGGGCAATGAACGAAAGCTGGTTCTGTTGAACCGGAGGGAGTTTGTCACGATGTTGAAAGAAGGCGTAGGTGAGAGGTTTGTGGTCGGTATAAATAGTACAGTGCTGCGCTTCGAGAACGTGGCGGAAGTGTTGAACTGCTTCGCATATCGTCAGAAGTTCTCTGTAGTAAGCCCGGTGGACTCGTCGGGGCAGCGGTCGTGGTTTCGTCGGTGGAACTGGCCTTTGAAGGGGTCGCCTTCCAAGCTGAGAGTTACCTGGAAAAGAATGCCAAGGGGTACCAGGTGTTGTCCAAGCGTTGCATGAGGGCGGCGCCGACGGCGAAACCAGAGGCGTCCGTGAAGAGTCCCAAGGTGCAGGAGCGCGCACCTTGGGCACGGGATGGGAGAGAAGCGTGGTGGTGCAGAGAGCAGTTTTGCATTCCTCGAAAATTTGCACCAATGTCGGTGTCCACTTGATGGGTTGGTTTCCTCGTAGACCAGCCAAGGCATCATGAAGGGGCGCCTGGTAGTCGGCGGCATGCGGTAAGAAACGTCTATAAAAGTTCAGCATGCCGAGAAAACGGCGAAGGTCTTTAGCGGTGGTGGGTTGAGGGTACTTCTGTAAGTCAGAGATGCGTTCAGGCAAGGGTCGAGTTCCCTCTGACGAAACTTCATGGCCGAGGAAATGGACGGTGGAAGCGCCGTGCGTGCTCTTCTGGACGTTGACGAGTAGGCCGTGGTCGTCGAGGCGTTGCAGCAACAGACAAAGGTGTCCGTGGTGTTCTTGGGTGTCACGTAAAAAGACCAATATGTCGTCTAGATAGACGAAGCAGAAGTCGAGGCCGCGGACGACTTCGTCGATCAAGCGCTGAAAGGTTTGCCCTGCGTTCCTTAGGCCAAAGCTCATGAAGGGAAACTCGAACAAGCCAAACGGGGTAATTATTGCAGTTTTCGGGACGTCATCCGGATAGACGGGTATCTGCGTGTAAGCCTTCACCAAGTCTAGCACGGAGAAGACGTGGCAGCTGTGAATGCGATGGGCGAAGTCCTGTATGTGGTGGACGGCGTACCTGTCCGGGATGGTGCGCGCGTTGCGGGCGCCGTAGTCCCCACATGGTCACCGGCCATCGGTCTTCTTCGGGACAAGGTGAAGTGGCGAGGCCTATGGGCCGTCGGAGCGACGGGCGATGCCTTCTCGGAGCATGGCTTCGAACTCTGCCTTGGCTATGCGCATGTGGTCTGGGGACAAGACGACCGGCGCGGCCGAAAACCGGGTGGCCTGGAGTGGTCCGGATGTAGTGCACGGTGGTGCGCTGCACTTTGCGTGGCAGCCCGCTGGGACGCGTCAAACCGGGAAATTCGGTGAGGATGGGGTGGTACGGCGAATGATTTTCAACACTGAGCACTTTGATGCTTGGATGGTGGGTGGTCGTTCGCTGGCCAGGCGAAAAATGTCCCATTGTCGCGTCGATGAGACTATCGTGGCGGCAGTCACGAAGGAGGTTATAATGTGCCAAAAAGTCCCAGCCGATTATTGGTTCAGCGACGTTGGCGATGACGAAATTCCAATGAAGGTCGCGGCGTAGGTTCCTGAGCTGGATGTGCAGGCGCAGCGAGCCGTGCGTCTTGATTGTGGACTGGTTCACCGCGCTGAGCTCGAAAGATGCCGGCGGGCGAGGACCCTGAATATGGGCTCGTGGTTAGCAGCAGATGTCGGAACCGCTATCGACAAGGAACCGCTGCTTTGTGACTTGGTCGGTGACGAAGATGCGACGGCCTTCAGGTTGGCAGCTCGCAGCCGTACCTACGAGCTGCCGTTGGCGTTTCCCCTCGTGTCGAGCAGAGCAGGGTGGTCGACATTGTCGGGCTTTGTCGCCGAAGCGTCGGTGGTAGTAACACCGGCCGTGCGCACCAGGCTGTTGTGACGAGGCGGTGTTACGGTCGCGGCTTGTAGAGTGGAAGCGTGGGCGCGTCTTTGGGTGTTGATCGAGGTGTCGTTGAATGGAGCTCAGCCATCTCTCGATGTCATCGATGTGGTGCGCGAGCTCCGTGGTGTTCAGTGGTGCAGCGACAGCCTGGATGGCGGGCGATGACTGCGGCAAAGAGACATCGATGACGCGATCAGCGATCTCAGCAAGTTGGTCAAGGGGTAGCTTTAGCTGAGCATGCAGGATCACCTGAGCGTGCGGTGGAAGTCGCTGGAGCCAAAGTGTTCGCAGGAAAGAATCGTGGATTTCTATGTAGCCTGCGAGGGCACGCATGTGGCGGAGGAGCTGCGATGGTTTGCGTTCGGATAGTTCTAGGGACTGAAGTTCTCACGCCTTCCGGTCTTCCAGGGGGGTGACAGACGGTGGATGAGTTCCGTATTGAGGTATTCATATAGGTTGGCCTTTGGTGGATGGGCAAGGATGTCCCGGACCTCGTTAGCGTAGCGGGCGTCCAGGTGCGCGACTACGTAGTCGTAGCGCGTCCGGTCTTGCGTCATGTGCGCAAGGGAGAACTGG
Organism: Rhipicephalus appendiculatus; assembly: GCA_030522465.1. NCBI lineage: Eukaryota > Metazoa > Arthropoda > Arachnida > Ixodida > Ixodidae > Rhipicephalus > Rhipicephalus appendiculatus. The sequence goes on from JALIZH010011312.1 coordinate 100,935, forward strand.
GCCTCGATTTGGGCGAACAATACCTCGGGCGAGTCCGCCCAAAACGGCGGAAGTTTGACAGGTACCCGCCAGGCGTCCAGGTCGGCAACAGCCGCGGTAGCAGCGGGGCCTGCGTTGACAGCGCCCGCCGGAACGGAGCTGTGGGGGGGCGTGGCCCGAGCGGGGTGGTGCGGTGTCATCGGGCGAATACGGTTTACTGGGCACGCGCTGCTGCTGGAGCACCTGTTGCCGGGCCTGCACTTGCTGTTCAAGTTATTGTACTTGCTGGCGCAGAGCGGCAAGGGCTTCCAAGTTGACCATGGCGGTGCGATTTGTTCGGTTTCCGGGTCACCAGATGTGGGATGCCATCTCGACGTAAGGACGCATCCCAACATAAAAACGTAACGAGCATTTATCCAACTACAGTAGCAGCATCGGGAGAGAATTCTGACACTACGCTCGACAAAGGTAGTGGAACGAAAATGATGCGCTTCCAAGCTTGGCAGCCTGGTTTTGTAGCCACCGCTGGTGACGTAGGCCTTGTGTGACGCTGCGGTGGCGCTGCGGCTTATCCGGTTGCAGTGCAGCGTGCGGTCGTGTCACGCCGGGCTGCCCTGATAGCAAGGCGGAGGCTGCGCGGAATCGTTCGCAGATTGTGTCGCCACAAGGTAATTCGATAAAAACTGGTACCTTTGCAAGCATTTCGAAAAAAGCAACATTTTTTGCACATTTAATACCATTACCCATTTGTCGCGTCATTTCTGTATAGTGTTCTCACTGTTTCTGTAATGGTAATAACCAGCGAGAAAAGAATCGTGCGATTCCGTTAGCTGGAGCTTGCGTAATGCGGAAGCAGTGCATGCACTTCGACTGAATCTTAGTGCACGAAGCAACAATGCGGCAATATTCGTTATCATTTTCCAAGGGCTTTCGTGCAGTGGTCGTTGGCCACCATTCATTCAGCTTACAAAAGGGTGAACCTTTGAAGGTCTTGGAGAACTAAACATTAGAAGTGAAGTCAGCGGTCGACACGCAATTCCCCTCACCTCGGTCATAACCTTTACGCTCAGCACGATCGAGCCGTGGTGGTTACAAAAATTCGCACGCTTAGACAATTGCCCCAGAATGAAGTCACGAATATGGTGTAGATTAAGAGTGATAAATGGAGGAGCTATCCACGCTAAGCGATGCAAAATTGCAAAATTGGTGCCAACTAAAAAAGGAGCGAGTCGAGGACGGCAGAAAGTTTGTTAATAGGTTGAAATTGTGTTTGTAGGCATAAAATACAACCAGCCGGCCCGAGAAATGGGTAATTACAGACAACCGAGAGAGCCCAATGTCCTCTAGCGGATATAAATAGACTGCTGCTGTTGACGATACTCGTAATTATGTAATTATGATGACGTTTATTGTCCTGGACCATTGCGGCGGTCCAGTTACGAGTTACGCATTTCGCGTCTAGCACTGCGTGTGTTTGTTCTGCTTCATGCGTCATATGTGACAGCTTTTATTGAGAAGGTTACCTGGCCCACTCGTCTCAGTAAATCACTTTGAAACCATCAGCAAGCTCACTCCTGTCTACCTCACCTGAGGACAGGCTGTGTTTCCACCTGTGGCGTCCACGGTGCCTTGCCAGGGTTTTTTGGGAATCGGAGGCCGAAAACGAAGCTTGCCTACGGGTGGCTCGGCGAAAGGAATTCCCAGATACTGTTCCACAGCCTTGTCCATGACACGCACCACCCTGCCTCGAACTGTGCCTTCCGTGGTCTGCCTCTCCACGAGTGCATCGTCGGCCGTAGCAGCGAGCGCGGTGGCGAGAAGGCACGCCAGGAGTACGACCCTGGTCTTCATGGCCGATCGCTGATGAAGTAGCCTTCAGACAGACTGCGAAAGCGAAGTGAAATCAATAAAAGCATGAACCAAATATACTAAACACAAAGTGATATACTAAAGCACAAATTCTGCGTGGTGGTCCAGTCAGGCCCGTAGCCAGAAATTTTTTTTCAGGGGTTCCACTTGTTCAAGGCCTCGAAAAACACCTATTTTTATTATTTGTCCTCGGTAAAACACCCCCTCCGTCAGAATTTCGAGGGGGGGCCCAGGGCACCCCCCCTTGGCTACGGGCCTGCGTCCAGCATTCTACCACAAAGTCACGCCTGTGTTTGGAACTGCTTAGGAAAAAGACCCTATGGAGGAGTTATGTCGGGGCAACGCCGACTGTGATTGCAGGGTTGGCTATGCGCTTTGGTAACGGCGTAATAAACGTTACATATATACTCCTAATACAACGGCTAAATAAAAAAAAAGCATCAAGGCAAATCTATTATTAGGCAGGCTTTCACTTCGTTCTGTAGCATTATTTTCTCATCACAGACTGCTTATACAACTGGGAGATCCTGGTGGTAAATCCTGGGGCTGCTATGAAAACTCGCGATAACCGAGAATAAAAATATGTGTTGCACGTGCTAGCCACATATATCACAAGACAGATCAGTATGCTCGGACAAGTTCAACCGATTTGTTTTGACTGAACCGCTTTTCAGCATAAAGCAACTACGCAAGTATTTATCCTCGAGGTAATAATTTCCTCTGATATTCCTTCTCCGTTTCTAAGTTCTTTTTCATTTTTCGGCCGTTCAGCCAAGCGGCCCATCAAGACAGGTGAAATTCATGTAGCATTGTGCGAGGCATTGACCATTAACCAATATAATAAAAGTAAGAGAAACGTTATAAAAACAGCTCACTAGGCGAGAAATTGAATGCTCCAGGCCATCGGCCCTCACATGTGTATACCACGAAGTGGCAGTTATGCACTTTCAATGACACTTACCAACCGTCTTCTAGTGCTCCCTGTGGGACTCAAGGCACTCTCGCAGAACGAAGCAACTCCATACGGGCAGAATCGACTAATCGCTTGCAATAGCAGGCGATTTCTTGAGCGCGGCTATTTCACCAGTGCGCGTCATCGCTGCCGGGAGTAGGAAAGATTGCGTCAGAGGAGACAGAGTGCAGCTAACAAGCGATCAAATTCTTGCAACCGGACGCGGGTGCAGGCTTGCGTGACGCAAGCGTTAGCCGACACTGCTGACGGCAGGCGTTTGTGCTAGGAAACGCTATCGATCGCGTCCATAAATTTGGATGAAGTTGCTTTTCACGTACCGAAACTTAAGCTTGATTATGGCGCACGCCGTAGCAGGGGAACGCTGTCTAATTTTCATCATGCGGGGTTCTTTAACAGGCAGCAAATAATAAACATACGGGTGTCTTTTTTCATTTCCTTTTTTCTTCATTTCACGTTCTTCGTAATGCAGCCGAAAATATCAATCGGAATCTCGGGCTGCGCAACTCCGCTGAAGTATATACCGAAAGTCGCGGGTTCGATCCCGACCGCGGCGGTCGCATTTCAGTGGAGGCTAAATGATATAGAATCCCGTGTGTTGCGCGATGTCAGTGTGAGTTGAAGAACACTGGATGGTTCTTCACGTCTTCCTTTTTCAGATTTCGCGGGCTTTCTTTATCACCCAAGAAAAGCGAGCACGCAATTAGTACGTTGTTGAAAATAGCATACTTAGATGTCATTTGAACATGCCTACACACGCCTCGCTGACATTTTTATGACTAGGTGTGTACTTGCCGAGTTAGAAATATTATTAGGAATAATTAAGTATACCTAATTAACGAAAGAATTAGCAGTGGCTGCTACAGTATACTAGGAACAACATGCAATAGGTGTGCTTCGCGTAACGACGTTCCTCTTTTTTTAAAATCGTGTTCCGTGATATTTGTAGGTAACACCTGCCGATCACTGCCCGGCGAAGGGTACGCCGGCCGTGAACGAAGCAGCAGATGCACAGCGACGTCACGGCTTTGCTCCGCCTAAACTGGCTGCGGAAGCTCAGCAAGTACGGAGAAGGGCGAAGAAGTGGCGCTGGCGGCGCCGAGTGACGTCGTGGATGGTCACAGCCAAGGAGGTTAAAGTAAGATTCATTTAAACCTCCTTGGTCACAGCTATCAGAAGTGGTGAGGAGTGGACGCAGTGACGTGTGCGGAGCTCGGCGCAGTTTCTTGCACACATCTTGAAGCCGAACCTCGACCTTAAACAGCTCTACTTTAAAAGAAAACGGATTTCGCCTTACATTCGTCTTAGGCGAATGGAACCCTTTGGAGTATTGGCGGGCATTTTGAAGTGCCGCGTTCT
>JALIZH010011313.1:0-14945 GCA_030522465.1 Rhipicephalus appendiculatus
CGTTTCACTTTTTTTTCTTGTCGCGTTTCAGTCTATGAGCAGCATACATTACAAATGACACACATGGCAACATTCACTAGCTGGCCAGTTATTACGACACATTGGTTATGCTTATGGGCACACTGCGCTTGCACAGGCGGCGCCTCCAACGCGGCGACGTTCAGCGCCAACGCGGCCGTTTCCGCGTCCCTGGGGTGATAGCGTTGCCTCCCAGACCGCACGCGTGGCTGCTTTTGCAAGCATGGTGTCATTTGCTTGCGTTCCTCTGCAACTGCTGGCTGGTTTTGTGACCGTGGAAGGTTTGAACAAATGTTTGGGAGGAGCAAACACTGATAAAGGAAAGATTCTGTACCAGGCAGGTCGTGTACATAATGTTAAACAACTTGTCTTTGCGGATGGAAGCGCGGTGACAGGTCGCTTTGTGTCCCAAATACGCATCAACGCTCCATCGAAGGCCATCAAGTTGATAGTAAGCAAGCAATCTTATTCAATGATCTCGTTTTATTTCATTCCGTTTCCTTGTTTTGAAGCTCTCTCGAAACAGATGCGCCATCGAAGCGACCTGCGACTGCAGAGCAGACATAGCCAGCAAGCGCAGGCACGTTGTGGCAGTGGCCGTGTACCTGTAGAGATTTTAAAGCAAATCGAAAACAAGTCATGGGAAAGCCAGTCACAACCACAATAAAACAAAAAATACTGTCGGGATGTAGAAAGCTGATTTTAACATGATGTTTGTTTTGGCTATTTAAAGTTAACAAAAATAACATACCAGCATAAAAAGCGCGAAACAGGCACACAATTCTTAAAAACAGAAACTGTGAATCGAATACGTCTAGAACTAAATGAATAGTCATCGCTGTCAAGCCTAAACAACGTGCAAAACACGCATAAATGTTACCGCACCTTTCGTAGCGTTCCCATGAGTGAGCTGTTCCAGCCTTTCTGTAAGGGGATGGAAAAAATCGTTGGGTGGCAGGCTGGTTGCTCCTGTTCACTGGCCTTAGCATTACCCACAAAATGCCTACGGCAACTTCTGCTATCTTCTGTGGGCTCCGAGATTGTTCCATCAACGCTGCGCATGAAATAAGAACAAGAATTAAACACTCTCTTCACGACAGCGATTCAGCGTGAAAACAAGTACATCGCAATTTGGAGACCGTGATTAATGGGTGTATCGCAATTAAGGCGGGTCTGAGACACTGTTTCATTCCATCGGCACCTTTCCCATGGAATAAACGTAACACCCTGCACCGAACATAATGACAAAAAGTCTTACTTGTCAAGCCGAACAAGTTGTATCCAACGTTGGCGTCTCTCCATCTCCCAGGGCGCGTTCGGCAAGCGGCAAATCTTTGTTCCAAGTGAATTGCTGTAGGTATTGCGACAGCCCACAACACAGCAAACGTTGTTGCTGCGACGCCGAGCCATGGAATGACCACCAGTGTAGAAACATTTTGCAAAATTGCGGAAAAGCATGGAGGAGCTGGCACGAATGCTGCCACCGGCCGCGGCGTTCCAAAGCTTCTATCACCCCACGGACGCGCGCGCCGCCGCTAGAGGCGTTCCCGTCAGCGGAGAGTTAGAAGCGCAGTGTGCCCATACCTCGCGACAACTTTCTGTGGCAGCATAGCCAAAGCTACGAAGCCGAATCACGCACTTTTTTACTACGCGTCTGCATGTAGTCCGCGAACGCTAACTTTTATGTACCACGTAGCATAAAAGGAAACATAAAAACAAAACATGTAGTTATTATGCTCAAGATCATTCGCATTGTTATCAAGAAAACTTATTCCGTTCGGGAGTTTCGTTTTTTGCTGTTTCTAGTTTTCTGGTTTTCTGGTGTCATTTCACCTTTTTCCTGCCCCAGTAAACAACGATGGCGTCGTTCGGTTGGAGGGTTGGAGCAAGTTCACGTCGTGGCTTATCAGCGAGGATGAGTGCGCGTTCGCTAGGTGATCTGTATTCATCGAGCAGAAGGAAAAGAAGACAGCTGTGCGTCGTCAAATATTTTGTTCCCCGTATATGCTATCAAGGAGAAAGAAGTTGTGTGTGAGTGATACCGTCGGCGCAACTGGGTCTCTCATCGCGATAGCCGCCTTGAAAGTGACACCGGCGACCTGTCAATCTTCAGCAAGACCAGCTGCTTAAAAGCAATATTGCGATTGGAAACTGTACGTAAAAGTAATGACCCTTTTCATAAATTGCATTCCATACGTGGTCGGTATTTCGGTTGCCTAATTTGCTGATACAATAACGCTAAAGATCGCGTACTTTAACACTGTACCCGTCGGCGTCTACGGCGGGAGCGGTTCTTGGCGCTTTGACATGACAGCGATACTGGACGATAAAATCACCAGTGAAAAGTTTCGCCTGGGCAACAGGCGCGTTCATGTCTATTATGCGGCTAACTGCCAAAACAGCGTTCTTAGCCGAGTAAGGAGTGCGTTTCAAGCGCTTGGATTTGCCACGGCCGTGGATTTACGAACGTGAGACGCCTGCCTGTGACCTGTCGTGGCCAAGATATCTGCGACCCATCGATGACTTCGCGTCCACAAACAAATTAACGTGAGAGTCTCCAGAAAGTTGTTGCGTCTCCAAAAGAAGGAAAACGACGATACCGACCCTGTATTCACCGAAATTAAGGTCATGGTTTCTTGCCATTACGTTGAATTTCCTATCACACAGTTCCTGCTCGGCCGTGCGCCTCCCCCCCCCCCCCCCTTTTTTTTTCAAAAATAAATCTGACCGCTTCAATAAAGCTGCTTCCTGTGTTCCTTAGTAATGAAGAATATTTTATTGCTATGAAAAAAAATGCAAGCAAGCAAATACAAGCATTACTATATGGTGCTCACTTTACACGCGGGCTTGCACCGCTGGCAGATTAGCTATGCTCGAATTCGCAGAAGAACACAGTATTGATTCCACGTATTTTTTCTTCACTGCTGCGTTCATAAGTATCTCAAAGCTTGTCATAGCTTTCGATTAAACCTACATATAACCTATCTTTTCATACACTATTTCAAAAATAACGTCATAAACCTTGGATGTTCGTGCGAAAACGTACATGTTGGATGCGCTTCCGAAACCGAAATCACCCGCGAACGGACTACTTGGCGTAGTAACACATGTGCAGAAGCTCCGCCCACGTAGCTTTGGCTGTGCTGCCACAGAAAGTTGTCGCGAGGTATAGGTAGACGCAAACATGACAATAACCGATCGAAGTGCACCAATACGGAACGTATGGTTCAGAGAAATATTATTTGAAACAAGTAACAAGCACGTAGCGTTCATATGCGTAGTTGTGACATGTCTTGACAGCCAGCATTGCGCAAGCGCGCGTCTCCAGCTGCCTCCTCGTCGCTGTTGGGTCGGGCGTCGATATCAGAATCACTACTCTGAAGAGGATCGAACCGTAAATGATTCACCACGTCGCGAATCGCAGCGACTCCATATTTCTCAGCGTTTTCATCGTCGCTTCTGGACGCTCTTGACGGCGGCGACGACGATGGGGGGTGGCGAACACATGCCTACATGTGCGCACCGAGCAGACGTAATGTCAGCTGAAACTCGCGTCACCATTTCGTGCAGCCACGTGATCAGATGGGGCGTGACCGCGGGAGGTGGCCGCCTGGCAGCGTTGGCAGCGCTAAAAATTGGCGGGCTTTGCTCCCGTTTTGAATTGCATTCGATACTGGTCATGCTAATAATTATTACATATATTAATTTGTCGCCTTGTTGCATTATCAGTACCGAATCGTTACTAGGGGATCGATTACTACACGTTGACGCAAAAAACGCGACATGTGTAAAGTTGATGTCCCTGCTCCTTTAATATAGTGTCCGCCTCGGTGGAAAAGTGGAGGCGGAACAGCGGCTACGGAGCTCGGCTGCTGACCTGAAGGTCGCGGGTTCGATCCCGGCCGCGGCGGTCGCATTTCGATGGAGGCGGAATGATAGAGGCCCGTGTACTGTGCGATGTGAGTGCACGTTCATCATCATCATCATCAGCCTGACTACGTCTACTGCAGGGCAAAGACCTCTCCCATGTTCCGCCAATCAAGCCGGTCCTGTGCTTTCTGCTGCCACGTTACACCTCCAAACTTCCTAATCTCATTTGCCCACCTAATTTTCTGTCTCCCCCCTCACGCGTTTGCCTTCTCTTGGAATCCAGTCAGTTACCCGTAATGACGAGCAGTTATCTTGCCTACGTGCTACGTCCCCGGCCCATGTCCATTTCTTCTTCTTGATTTCAGCTATGATATCCTAAGCCCCGGTTTGTTCCCTGACCAACTCTGCTTTCTTCCTGTCTCTTAAGGTTACACCTATCATTTTCCTTTCCATCGCTCGCTTCGTCGTCCTCAATTTAAGTTGAACCCTCTTTGTAAGCCTCCAGGTTTCTGCTCCGTAGGTAAGTACCGGTAAGATGCAGCCGTGATATACCTTCCTCTTGAGGAATAGTGCTAGACTACCACTCATGATTTCAGAAAGCTTGCCGAATGTGCTCCACCCCATCCTTATTCTTCTAGTTATTTTACTCTCATGGTTTGGCTCCGGGACTACTACCTGTCCTAAGTAGACGTATTCCTTTATAACAGGGGTCTCAAACTAGCGGGCCGCAGTCACGAAAATTTACTCCTGCAAGGGCCAGGATGGTGCAGAAGGTATGAGCGGGGAGGAGGGGAAGGGAAGGGTATGGTTAGTACAAGATGTAAGCTTACGTTGACACTTGAAAGACCTATCCCGCGTCTCTTATATGGGTCATTTCTGAAGTTTATCTGGCAACAGGATTCCAACTACATATTAACGCGATAGCGTTGAAGAGCTCGTTTCGCAGAAATCTCGGTGTCGGTGTCGTTGATTGTGAACGAAAAATCAGCGTTGTCCGCGACCGAAAATTCAAGAAAGTTGCTAATAAAATAAACAATAAACATCTTCCGTTCGAGTGACAATCGAACCCAGGCCTCTTGCGTAACACGCAGGTGTTCTACCAGAGCCACACCATTGCTTGAAGCGACTTCGGAAATAAACACTATGTGAATGTCATATAGCGGGAAGAGCCTCCTTAATGCGCGTAATATTACGTGGCAGTAGCGTAAAGTTGTGCCAGGCGTCAGAACGTGTCAAATGAGCAACGAGTGGGTGTTATAAAGGCCCACCCATTACAAAGCGCTCAGACACGTACATAATCAACGTCATCGGCAAAAACATCTACCAATTGAGCAGCTGCGTAGGTTCACGTGCTGCCTTACGGACGCGTAGTTGGCCCTTTGTGAATCGCAAAAAGAATGATTATGTCGTAGTGGACACTGCGCAACTGTATTTGCAGTAGGCATTCCAGGATAGCTTGAAACGGCCAATGTTTCGCACACAGACGTTCGTTTCCTTGCGGCATGGTGGAGGCATGCACCGAGAACCAAAGCCAGGCGAGCACTTGAGACGGCGGTGCGCACAAGGGCCCGATTACGCTATTGCGTTCTACTCTTGAAGAAGACGCTCAATCGTCCTCCAAGTTTTTGATGCCGATCTCCAAAGTAATTAAAATCTGGACGGCGATTTCGATTTTTATTTCTCGGTTATGTGTCGACACATGGTGATCGCAGCTGCATAAAAAAGTGCTTGAGACAAGTCATGCCTGTATAGCTCACGAGCATACATTTTTTAGATGTGAAGCATCTTATGGCGAAGCTTAATCCGGTGGTGGTGGTGGTGGTGTGCGGCGGACCACCCTTACTGCGCATGCGCAAACCCTTACAAAAATAAAAATAAAAAACTTCCTCTCCCCCCTGTCTCTCCTCTAGGCATCCCTCCCCGCGGCAACCACACCCTCACTGCGCATGCGCCTCCCCTCCTCTAGCAGACGCCGACGCAGGCAGCGTCTGCTAGCGAGTTTCTGAATTGAAAAAACTGACTGCTCGCGCTGCACAACCGTTCACTGGCCACCCCGTATATATGGCACTGGATTTTGACCTGCAAGGTGGTGGCGGTGGGAGATTTCTCCTGTGCGTTGTTGAACAATAAAAATTCGCAGCGTGCGCGTTAACTAAAAGCGGACTGCGGGTCTCTGTGTCTAGTCGGAGTCTTCTGTCTCTCATTGCCCATTAGCAGCGATTGGCATGTTCCAGTAGGAAACACCGCTGCGTGCATTGCGCCTGCGTGCTTGGGGAGGCGCAAATCACTGCGTGCTTTGCGCCTCCCCAGTTTTCTCTCCTGCGCAACGCTGCGATGAACGCCAGCGTCAACGCCGCCGCCAGTGTAAGCGTTAGCGCCCGCTGCTTCGCATCTACACATGGTTCCCTTTAGCGGGAGATGGTGTAATTTTTTTTTTAATTCGACAGATACCAGGTACCATGGGAATCAATGTTATGCGAAGCATCCGTAGTTATAGTGACCATGTTGTAATTTTTTTTATTGAGCGTAACGTTATGAAATGACGCTAAAGATATGTACAAATGTTGCACGCACAGACATTTTTAACAGTCGCATATGTTTCATATAACCAGTTGTTTACAGTTGTGTAACGATGCCAACAGAAACATGGGTATTGCCAACACCAGAAGCCGTAAGCTGATATGTAGAGCTCGTGCTTCCAAGGATGGTAGCCCTGGATAGTGCTACGTAAACCAACAACAGAGGATGGCGCTTAAGTATACAACTGACGTTAACCCGACATGGCTCCTTCGTCATAGGAGTACGTATATAATGTTTATAAAATGAGATAGCCAGCACTACAACCACAATGTACGTTTCACCAACATTACGCCTGCATAGGGTGTTCTTCCAAAGAAGTTTCGAGACCTGACGTGGCTCTGTGGTAGAATGCTTGATTGCCACTCAGAATGCTTGGGTTCGATTCCCGCTGGGACTCTGATTTCTATTCTTTGTATTCCTCGCGTCAACGCTGCCAGTGTCCGTTTTTCTTAACGATGTCGCCTTTAAATTGCCCGTCTCAACGCCACCGATGTCAGTTTCTCTTAACGCTCTCGCATTTAAATTACCAATGCCTGTTCTCGCCGTTCCTGGGTAGATGTAAATTGTCAAAGTCCTGTGGCACATACCAGCATTCCGCGGCCCGTGGTATACGGGTATGAGCCACTCGTGTCTGGAGAAATAAGTTTGACGACGTACGCGACGGGATTTTCACGTTATCCATGTCATAACCAGCCAGACACACTCTTCAATACCTCTTACTAGAGCACTGCACGGGCCGTGATTCTCGGCCCGGGCCCGGCCCGAGCCCGGTACTCGTCTAAGTTTACCGGCCCGAGCCCGGCCCGGAGACTCAAAAGTTAGACCCGGGCCCGGCCCGAACCCGAGAAAAAATTTCACCTACCCGGCCCGGCCCGACCCGACCACAGATCGGGCCCGACTGGAGCCCGAACCTATAATCTAGGCGGTGTTGCCCGAACATGGAATCGACAGCAAGGCGTTTTAAGTAGCAAATATCTACGTTTTGTTTGGCGCATGCTACGCCAACAAGCATGCTTTAATCTACGGTAATTACTTGTACAAAAGGGCTTTATGTGGTAACAGATGGCCGGAGATCCTGGGTACTATTAACGGTTATTCGGCAGAGCTATACTGTTCATATTGTTTCTACAAATACAGTGGTAATCATAAAGAGCGTTTGGTGGGAGATATTGTAGCAAGAAAAGTGGTTTGCAGCATGTGTTTAGTTTCAACACGGCGCGCAATAAGAACAGAGGAGACAGACAACAGAATGATATCTTCGCTTTGTTTATATTGCGCTGCTTTATTGAAATTTAAAGGAATACTGAAGCAAAATCTCAAAATTATGCGGAAATATTGAATATGAATTTGTGCGATTACATCGAAAAGAAATCGTCACTTATCGAAGTTCCCAGCGGGTGGTCTTAATTTCTACGTTTTTATGAGCGTGCGCCAAGCCAACCGGCCTACGCGAGTTGGAAGCCGTGACGTCAGGACACCCTCATTTGACAGCCGTCCGTCCAGCCACCGTCTTCCGTGCCAGTCAGGCAGTCCGGGCAAACAACATGGTCCAACGTGCAGCGGCAGCAGTAGACAAGTTAATGTTACGGAGGATGCAAAATACGTGGTTTCAGCAGCTTCGTTGCGGCAGAAAGGCAGTTATTGCGGCTTAATCGAAGCATCGTAGTTCGTCGCTTTGTTTTATACTCATGCGGTCGGCGTTCGACCGTTACGCATTTCGTTTTTCTGCGACGAGGCACCGAATGTGTGGAATTTCTCAGCCGTTTCATAACGATGTACACACGACTGCCGCTGTCACATCCACGCTACCTGAAGCCATTTACAGGTTGAATTATTGTAAATAAGCTGGCTTCGTCGTGATGAAGAGCATGGACTATTCGAAAGCATGCCTCGATCGTTTGCGCGCATCTCTGGTAGATTGGCGCCACAGTCCCATGGTTTTGCTAATCCTTTTTTTTTTTTTTCAGACGTAGCTAAGTGAAGCGACAAAGTGTTCCGAGCTAGCAAATAAAGTCCATTTTTAATGTGTACAGGCTTGGCGTGATGGCTGAGCAGTACGCATCCAAAGTCTACGGCGCGTCTCATCTAGGAAACGTTAGGGACGGTGTGTTGCGACCTACGATGCTGTTATGGCAGCTTTAGCGCAGCACTAGTAAGTTATTTCTTTTCGCCGCGACGAATGCTTCAAAACCGAAGACCGAAGGCGGACAGGCATGTGTCATACAAAGCGATTAGATTCCCCGACGTTTGAGACGGACCATAATTGCAAGCGCCGACAGCGTTGAATAGGCACCGCGGCCCTCGCGGCTGCTGCGGCCGCGCGCGCGCGGGGTGTCGTGACGTATTGCAGCTGCTAACGGCGGCCGCTAGGGCGCTAGGCACAACCGAAAATCGCTGAAAAAAAGATGTCTCTAGTCCTTTTTTTTTTCTTCTGAAACCACTTAAATTTGTTCTATTTGCCATTTTTAGCAGTTCTGCTATGAAATATCGTCCGCAAACTTATCGTTCCGTATTCCGTTAAAGCCTGCTATAATCAAACCCAATCGTGCTCCCTTCTGGATATATAGCATCATTTTCAACATAGTAGCGCCTTGGCACGGCAAGAGAAATAGAGGGGAAAAGAAAAATATATTACTTTGGTTATAAATACGCTAACTTAGATAAGAATTATAACGTACTCCGTGCACCACGCGTACTTTTCGAAATGCGTATAAACAGCCGAAAGGACGAAAAAAAAGTATTTGTTATAGCATTATTTCCAGATATCATACCCCTGCCAGTATATAGAGTCTATGGGGCCGAAGAACTTGTGTCTCTATTTATAGTTTGCTGAGTTTCTTGTTTGCTTTTGCTAGTACTTCTTTACTCACTGCCCGCTCCACTCTCCTCACTCACTACTAATGCCTTTGGACTTGAGGGCATCACTCAATGAAAATGAAATAGAGAAGTTTTTTGTGGCATAGCTTACAGTTCATTTCTTCGCGTGTTTATTCTGCGAAAAGTGAAATTATCAAGAGATTCTGGCTGTAAGCACGCCATGCTTCGTTGAATCAGACATCCTTCCGCGCTATACAGTTTCTTCGACTGCTTGGGCTATCCGCAGGAGCGCACGAAATCTGACCTTGCGAATTGGGAAGGCTTCGGCAGTCGTAGTTGTCAGACTTCCCCCCACTGGAGCAAATTTCGGACGTCTCTGCGGAATTCTGCAGAATGAACATAGCTTTACAGCAAATCGCTTCAATTCTCTTGTTCCCAAGCGTCGTACCACTCTTCAATATAATCTATAAAACTCCTCTTTGAGGGCCTCTTGCAGGTTTGAGCAGTGTAAATAATTTGAGCTCTTTTCGGGTTTTATTCCAGTTTAGTAATAAAGGCGCGAAAAGCTTCTCGATGCTTACTCATGGTATGCATATGGTTCAAGGTAAGGGGACATCACCCGGTACGAAATCATTGCGGAATCAAAGAGGCCTGATGACTGAGCTGAAAATTCAAAGAATCGCAGCCAGATTCACAAGTTCTACGTACAAAAAATCAGACTCAGTTACCGAGATGCTAAGTTCGTGTGAATTGGAATTGCTCGAAATTAGGACAAAGAGGAACGGAATCAAATTATTATTTCAGGTTCTTAAGGGTCACAGAAATGTTGATAAAAGTATATACATACGAGAGCCTCGTAGAATTAGCAAAATAATAAATCATAGTACAGTCATTAGCTCTTACGCCGCCCGCACAAACGTCTTTCAGTGTCCGTTTTTCCGCAATGTTATAGAAAAATGGAATGGACTACGTGAACAAATTCCGGAATGCACGGATTTAAAGGCTTTTGAACATTTGCTTGACTGCTATGCCCCTAAAACTTGTTGGATGGTGTCTTCATGGTTTGAGTCTCTTGTCATACCAATTGCTGATGATTTTCGGACAGCTTTTGTCATTGTTGTTGACATTTGATGTTACTTGAGTGTTTTATATATTAGTTGTAATTTTATGTCCGCCCTCCTCTAATGACCCACAAATGTGGGTTAACAGTATGTTCAAATAAATATTTAAATAAATTCGTCGCTATATTTTTTATTCTAGCTCTGTTGCGGCAGTATCGTGTAGCTCTCGCACCATATAGCCGCCCACGAGGAAAGCTCAGACGTTAATAGTATGGGTACACAAAGCAGACTGCATGTACAAGTCGCGTCACATCACCACGGTGAGCCGTGATGGAGCCATGTTGCCTGGCTTTGGAGCTCTTTGATCACTCTTCCGATGATGAGTTATAAATATAAATTTATTTATTTATTTATTTATTTATTTATTGATACCCTCAGGGCTTACAAGAAGCATTGTAGAGGGGAGGGGCTAAAATAAATCAATACAATGAACAAAAATAAGTATTATACAAAGAAAATTAGATAAAATAACATCGAAAGAAAAATACTCTAGGTAACAGAACACAGATGGTAACAATATATGGTTATACATTAGCTAGCGAAAATAGGACGCAAGATAAAAGAAAAAAAAATACGGCAGCCATAACAACGAAAGGTAATGTATACCAAACCGATATCGATTATATAACGATACAGGAAGAGGCACAAAAATAAATCTATCGAATTACAAAAATAGCAAGAACATCAGCACAAAGTAACAAAGTAAAACAATGAAATGTTCAGAAAAGAAATACCTGGGATAGAAATAAGTGGTAATCAAACAACAAAATCGTAAATGTAACTGTGAGACAGCTTGATGCAGGTTTATAGTGTATTAGTTAGTGCTTTGCGGAAACGGTCTGTGTCTCTGATAGCGACTAGTGACGCAGGCAGGCGATTCCACTCGTGACATGTTTTTGGCAAGAATGAATATGAGTAGGCGACTGTGCGTTGTGAAGGTACATGAACTTTGAAAGGATGATCGACACGCGGGGAGATATAAGATGCTGGTGCAATGTATCGGGACTTTAGCTCATCGTTGTGATAGTACATCTTATGAAAAATGCAAAGACGAGATGATTTCCTGCGAGAAGAAAGGAGGGGAATGCCAAGTGTACGTTTCATGTTAGTGACGCTAGCAGTTCGATGGTAATTGTTAAGGATGAAACGGGCCGCTCGATTTTGCACACTTTCTATTATGTTTGTTAGAGTAGCATTATGTCAATTTATTACGTTACATTCATTATTTCGATTACAAAATATCATTCTGGGCACAAAATAATAGCGAATGCAATTAATAAATCCCAGCATTGTGAGGTGTTAGCTATATTAGCGTCTAGTCTATCAAGTAGCCCCATATGCAAGGAGCAGAAGAAGTTAAGGAATTGTCCCTCATATAGCTTCTCCAAATAGCTTGCCCCCCCATGAAAGAAATGTTTTTAGAGATACAATATGTGGAACATATATGTATGCACAACGTATGTGGAACAGTCTTAAGAACCGAGCAAATTGGAAGCCCGGCCCAACCCGAGCCCGCCACCTCAAACCCGAGCCCGGCCCTAAGCCCGGAGCTTCAGGCCCGGGCCCGGCCCGGGCCCGCCGTGAAAACCACTTTACCCGGCCCGGCCCGGCCCACGGTCCGGGCTGGGCCCGGGTTTTCGGGTAGGCCCGAGCCCGTGCAGTGTTCTAGAAGAGGGTTCGTCATGACACGCATTTAGGATCTCTTCTCGCATCGCAGATGGTACTACCAGAAGGGCGGTTAGAGCGCTGGGATCAAAGTTCCGCTTGTACAGGATGTTGTCGCGAAGGAAAAATGATGAAATTGTGCGCCTGAATGTTCGTGGTGGCTGCTTAAGCTGGCCCTCAAGATAGCCGATGAGTGGACGAAGCTCTTGGTCATCACGTTGTTTCTGAGCCAAGTCAGACGCTGTGACGGCCATGAGGACACTCTCGTCGTCAGTTTGGGCAGGAGGAGTCGACTCGACCGGGGCGCGTGAGAGGCAGTCAGCGTTGGTGTGCCTGCGTCCCGACTTATAAACCACCCTAACGTCAAATTCTTGGAGGCGGAGACTCCATCGGGCGAGGCGGCCCGAGGAGTCTTTGAGGCCTGCAAGCCAGCACAAAGAATGGTGGTCGGTGACTACTTTGAAAGGTCGCCCTTACATATACGGTCTGAACTCGGCTATGGCCCACACGACAGCTAGACATTCTTTTTCTGTGGTCGAATAGTTCTATTCTTCCGATGATAACGTACGGCTAGCGTAGGCGATCACTCGCTCGATATCTTCTTGCCACTGCACAAGGACGGCGCCGAGGCCAACATTGCTTGCGTCTGTGTGCACTTCAGTGTCGGCATTTTCGTCAAAGTGACCTAAGATTGGTGGCGTCTGAAGGCGTCGCTGCAGCTCGCAAAAAGCCTTGCGTTGGTTTGTGTCCCAAACAAAAGCGACGTTGTCTCTTGTGAGATGGTGTAAGGGTTCTGCTATCTTCGAAAAGTTCGGGACGAACCGACGGTAGTACGCACAAAGTCCCAGAAAACCAACCGCGGGCACATAATAGCGCAAACTTGGAAAAACACAGATTCGAGAAAAGAAGTAGGAGGGAGCGGAAAGGTCGGGCGCTAAACTTCAACTGTTCATTCGAAAGAACAAGCCACCAGATTACAACTCTCTGCGCATGCGTGCATCAAAATCAGTAAACACTGGTCACACTCGCATATCAAGAAGCTGTAGCTCATTTTGGTACAGGGAAACAGACGTATCACTGATGCAACCCCTGCCTCTGTTCTTAATGTGAAACACCTCTAATAAATCTCGCGCTAATGTATCGCGGCCTCTGCCTATTATCCTGATCTCTCGAATCTGCGTTTTTCCAAGTTTGTGCTATTATGTACCCGATTGATGTTAATCAACTCGCCCAACAACAAGTCTTACTCTCGCAGAAAACGGCGAACGTCGTGTTTGTTCGTTGGGGTTGGGAAGACAGCAACAGCTCGCGTTTTCTCGGGATCTGGGCGAATTCCGTCGCTGCTTACTACGTGGCCGAGAAATTTGAGCTCCTCGTAGCCGAAATGGCATTTTTCGGGCTTGAGTGACAGGCGAGCTGTTCGGAGCGCATCAAGTACTGTACGAAGACGCCGAAGGTGCTGCTCGAAAGTCGCTGAAAAAAACGACGACGTCATCTAAATAAACAAGACACGATTGTCACTTCAGACCGGACAAAACTGTGTCCATCATTCGTTGAAAAGTCGCAGGAGCAGAACACAATGCAAAGGGAAGCACCTTAAATTCAAAGAGCCCGTCAGGAGTAATGAATGCGGTCTTTTCCCGGTCACGGTCATCGACCTCTATTTGCCAATGACCACTGCGCAGATCCATGGATGAAAAGTATCTGGCGTGTCGAAGTCGGTCGAGCGAGTCGTCGATGCGGGGAAGCGAATAGACGTCTTTCTTTGTCACGCTGTTTAGCTTGCGGTAATCAACACAGAAGCGCAATGTGCCATCTTTCTTTTTCACCAGCACAACTGGTGATGCCCATGGGCTTGTAGATGGCTGAATGATGTCGTCAGCAAGCATTTGTTGAACTTGTTCGTAAATGGCGTCTTGTTCTCTTCGGTAAACACGATAAGCATGTTGTCGAATAGGTCTTTCGTTGGGCTCGGTTATGATTCTGTGCTTCGAAACGGGTTTCTTCTTGATTTTTGACGTCGTGGCAAAGCAGTCACTGAAGAATGGACTGTTGGGCGAGTTGGTATTCCATGTTTCAAGAAAAGTGCGCGAAAAACGTGGACGAAGAGAGACGGGATGACGGGATGCGCTCATGCTGTTCCCGTCCACGTTTTTCGCGCACTTTTCTTGAAACAGTCACTGAAGGAAAACAGGAGGGAGCGAAGACTGTCTTGCTGTAAAGCCGATAGTTCGGAGTTCACGTCAATCTTAGCCGTGGACTGCTTGTCGTCGTGAGGACCGGAAGAGAGTTCCGCGAGTGATAAGCTGGCTCTGGAGTCGCTGATTTTTTCGAAGTAAGCGACGACACACTGCCTCATGAAGTGCTGGTATTCATGACTGAAATTTGTCAGTAGAATTTTAGCAAGCTCTTTTGTCAGTTCCATGAGGCCGCGGGCTACGCATACTTGACGTGACAAGAGCACGGACACATTGCCTTCCACAACTCCGAAAGCGGTTCGATTGATGTCGCTCACCACGTTACCCAGCACACTCGAACGGGGCGGTACGGTCACTGAACCGTCGGATACACGACACGCCGTCATGCGCGATTCGCATTCGTGCGAGTTTGCGTTACGTGAAAACGTCACCAGCAGCTCTCGGAGATTTATAATGGCCCCATATTCCCTAAGAAAGTCTAATCCCAAGATAACCGGCCTGGAGCATTCCCGCAACACGACGAAAGTCCCGATGAAGGTCGAGGCACTAATATGCACTCGGGCAGTGCACCTGCCAACCGGCGTCAGTAGATGGCTGCCCGCCACACGGAGCTGGGGACCACTCCATGGTGTCATCACCTTTCGTAGAGCAGCCACGAAGTCACCACTCATAACGG